>CAJNOP010000066.1:568617-715560 GCA_905250075.1 Rotaria sp. Silwood1 | reverse complement strand
ATATGTTGAAAATGGAATTGAATCATTCAAAAAATGATTAATTAGCTTTTGTTCTACTAAAATGTATTGTTCAATTGGCATTAGTTAAGTTGCTACAGTATAAATCAATATTGAACAAGAGTTTCTTCTATGAAATTAATTGAATTTGAATCATAAATACAAAATTGAGTTGATAAAAAAAAATTTTTTTTTTTTCGACTCAGTGATTTTTCAATTGATCTTAAGTTAAAACTCTCAGATTGACTATCAAACTTTCAAGTTCATATAGAACAGTTATAATATTCAAATTAAATGTAATTGATAATTAGGGACTAATAAAAATAGATTACTATATTAATTATAAACGAAATCAAACAAGATTATCAATCTCAAAACATGTAACATTTATAATATTATTTGAATTATATCCTATTACTACTCATTTGAGCATATCTAACGTAGGTACTGAATTTATGACATTCTATTTCTAATGTACTTTTTTTAATACGTGTATACTTGACATTATTTGATGAGTATCAAAATATTCAAAAATCAGATAGTATTTCTAGCTGCTTCAATAGCTAGTCTATGGAATCATTTTCAATTCAGAGCGTCTAGTATTTAACAAGTATCTTTTTTGTGTACTTCGAAATGCTCGTAGGCTAAAGTAATTTTCGACAGAGTATTTCGTTAGGCATCTTTCATTTACTGGTAGAAAGCTCATTTCTTCAGCGATCTCAAACTCAATATTTTAATTAGTGTCAAGATTGTCTTGATCATGTTCTCTCGATGGAATTCATTGATATCGTTGATGAAATAGAAAAAGAGAAAAGAAAAATGAAAATCTTGGCAGTTTTCTCTTTTTCATTAAGTGCTTTATAACATAAAATTTTAGAGATCTATTGGAAATAATTTAACAAAATAGCTACTGGAAAATGATGAAAGAACAATGATTATCCTTCCTTCAACATTTAAAAAACTACAACTCTAGATAGAAGATTAGTCGAATGAAGAGTGCTTCTCATAAACACTAATTAATATACGACTGGACATGTTAATTGAAACATCGGTCACAAATAATTTCTTCAAGGTGACATACTACAATAGAGTGATAGAAACACTGCTTCATAGTAGTTTTGATTGTACATACAAAACATCAGAGCTATTCAATCATGCAAGCAACATTTACAAGCACGGCAAATACTTCATATTGTCTTGTTTCTTTAGTGTTTTAGTGCAGGAGCATCTTAAAAAGGAAAAATCTCTATTGAAAATTAATCGATGCTCTTGTCTATAAAAATTGTTTTACAGAATATTTCATTTGTACCTAATAGAGTAGTATTAATTATGTTTAAAACATTTTTTACGATTCAAAGATTATTCTATAACTTACTAAAATAGTATTTATTTAGTTCTTTTGAACAAAAACTTTGAAATATAGGTGCATGGATAATTAGTCCACTCAAAGTTCTATCGATCGTATCTTTAAAGTAAATAGTGTTAACTTGACAATTATCATTATCTCGAACAATCATTATAGTTTGATCACTATATATTTCATAGGACACGTTTTAATATTGACTTTTGATGCATTTTGCGAGAATTCAGAATTTATATCAGTTAGATGATTTTTATATACGATTAGATAGTGCTTCTAAGAAACTATCAATCATATATCACTAGATATCTTTTTTGCAAACTCGAAAACCTTCGTTAGATCTATCAAAATAGTTAGTATATTACACATCGAATAGACAATATTTAAAATGACACATTATCATTTGCAAATATAATATAAACTTATAATATTCCTTATAATATATCTATAAAACTTTTATTTCTAATAATGATCGTTGATGTAGATAGTGTAATCAATCATTAAAATTTAATAATGTTTATTTTTCTCGAACAATTTCACCATCTATAACACATTCCCGGTAATTTAATGTGATTTATTATGATATATTACTAATTTTTGTTGTCGCAAATATTTAACAGTATTACACCAAAAATTCTTATTCAAATTATTTTGAATCCAAATACAACAATCTATGAAATGAATACTATTTATATTTCGTTGTTGTCATAAGTAACTATACGAACAAGAAATGATAGTATATCAGAGGTCAAAACAACTTGAAAAATTTCAATTCGAATTCGATTGAGTTCAAAAACAAACATATTATGTAATTTCACATGCTACCCATTTTTGTGTGATGTTTCTCTCTGATAATGACATATGTCTGTCGATTGTAATATAATATATGTACTTATACGTGTCAAAGTATATTTTGCATGATACAAAACCAAGTATGAGTTCGAATTTTTTCAGATATTCATCAATTGATACTGTACGAAAGTTTAACATTTATCAAGAGGAAACCGTTAACCATCTATATATCATTAGACAGTACTTGAAAATAAATATCAATATTCAATAATGAATGTTTTATAGTAGATGTTGATTATGTAACAGATAAAGAAGATGATAATATACAAGATTTTGTGCTAGATCAAGTCAATAATCAAGATTCATCCAAGATTGATGTAATTCTGATGAGGAAAAAAAAATACAATAGACTAGTACAATAAACATCTACTAAAAATCAAGAAGTGGAAGAGATAATTCTCTTTTTTTTCGTATGGGAATCAATCAATCAAACTTTCATGCGACTTTTTTCCTACATATAAGAAATAAAAAATAATTCCTTATGAGCTGAATATGTTAACAAGGATTCAATTTCATTTAGTTTCAACTTCTGCATTATATTTATTGAGTTAAATTTATTTTGTCTAGTAATAATATTCATGAAAAATACTTATATTCTTGTAAACATTAATGATTACAATAGAAAGTATTATATTATTTTGTATGCATATCTATACATGTTCATCATTTTTTTTAATGATGAGTCGTTTTATCCACAAATCATCAATAAGTGCATTAAAACTCTTGAGAATACATGTTGAGAAAAAAAATAGAAATATATATTTTAAATTTAAACTATATTGTTCATATTCGTCTTTATACTACTTGTTATAATATTTTGTAGTATAAATGTTATTTCTTCATTACCTATATTTGGTGTAAGTTCTTTCATTATATTACAGCTAGAGATGTTGTTTCTTTTTTTTAATCATTTTCAAGAAACTAAATAGAAATGATGATAATATTTTGTTAATGACGTTATCAAAAATTGAAGTAAGAATTTTCGGTCGCATGAAATTTATGAAAATTATAATACTAACCAGAATATACACAACAGTTTGATTAGTACAATTAAATATTAGTAAACAAAATTTTCCTTCATTTTATGAATGTTATCATTATTCAATCTGCATGCGAAACAGGTCAATAATTTAATCAAAAATAAATAGAAACTAATACTTAATCATATTGTCTATTTTGTTATTTCTTTTAAAAATAACCTAACAAATTCTAGTAAAAATTATAGGAAGTATTATTTGACTTCCATTCGGTTATAAACATTTCGTCTATGAAAGACAATATCAAACAAATTCTAAGAAATAATTCAGTAACTATAAATCAATCATGATAAAAAAAAAAATTCAAATCAATGAGTTATTTAATAGGAATAGAATTCTTGTATAAAATTGTTTGTTTTTTTTTTTTTTTTTTTTGTTAAGTATCAATTGATTTGAATATTTATGCGTGAACATTTGGATTAATTGAAGCAATATGTTGATCATGTATATCAAATTTCCATTCAGTTACTGGACAAGTAACACCATCAAAAGGTTGTTCTAATGAAAATGATTGTTCATTAGCTTGAACATCTATACGAGAAACAATTTTACGACAAGTAAATGTTGCTTCTGGTGTTGGTTGATATTCTCGTTCAGGTATAAAAGCTTGACCACCAGAATCAAGTGTTACAGAAATTGTTTCGTCAAGATTATTATTTGATTTCGATGAATAATGAATCGTACATAAAACAGATTTATTCGTTTTATTAGATATAATTCCAGCATAGACATGACGTGGTGCAATGTGTAAAACTTGTGAAGTCGACATGTTTTGTTTTTTTTTTTTCTTCTTTTAATGCTTGTTCTGAATAGTTGATTTAACTATAATAAAAGTCGTCTACAACGATATTTGATATGCTCACCGATAAGTGTGTATATATTTATGATTCTTCACCCACCGAGCACAACAACAATAATGAATAAGACAAAATAATGCTATTACTACATCATGCAATAAAGCAACGAGTCATCGGGATGATTGATTTTGTTTTTTTTCTTTCCTCTTTCTTTTATCTACATTGAAAAAGCAGTACATCGTGTGCGTGCTGACATTGAAACCATACTTGTTTTGACATAAATAAAAGAATTAAGTCATACTCATGTAACTATTATCTTATTTTAATATGACATTAATAATAATAAATATTCTCTTTATCTCGCAAATAGTTGATCGTACACGAGATTATAAATACTGAAAAAAAAAAAAATTTCTTTTTTTTTGATATTTTAGGAATGCGAGTATTATGGGTGCTGATGATAATGATGAATTTACAAAAAAAAAAAAACTAAATGAAGGACGAAGAATCATTGAGTACGAATTTGATAATCTCCATTTTGTGTTATATATCGGACCCATGGTAATGCTTGATAACCACTTTTTTCAATTATTTTTAAATATCGAACCTAAAAATTTAATTAGCAAAATAAAAATAAATTTCTTTCTTTTTTTTTTTTTTTTTACCTGAATACCCGATGTAGTAAAATAAGGTATTTCAAATTTAACTTGAATCGGTGGTTTTGCTTCTTGATCTTCACTTTGAACACTTGGTAATTTAAAATGAGCACGCATTAAAAATTCTTTTCCACCCTATATATTAAAAAAAAAAGGAAAAACTTAAAAACAAAATAAAATAATTATACTAACTGGAAATGATTTAATTGACCAAACCATAGAATTTTTTTCTGGAACATATTTAACAGCACCACATGTTGCTTTAAATCGTCCTGTATCAGCATCCGATGGAACAGGAATAATTATTTCAACATTATTTGCTGTTGAACGTCGTTTAAATTGAGATTTAGCTTTAATCATATATTCAACACGTGAATGAGAATGTTTTTCAATTGATGATTCAATCCAAATTAATGGTTTAACCTTAAATAATTCAATATTAAATATATATATGTATGTATATTATCAATGAAAAATATACTACTTGTGTATTAAGTCGATAGGACATTAATTCAAATTCACCATCAGGAGGAACAAATGAAATAGTTCGATCATTTTCAAAACGAGATAAACGAACACATTGATGAAATTTAACATCTTCTAATTCAACACCTTTATTCTTTGTACCTAAAATTATTAGAATAGTAGAAAAAAAAAAGAAGTTTTTTTTTTTAATTTATTTTTCATTTAAAATAAACATACGTCCAGTTGTTTCAAAAAGAATTTTATCATTAAGACCTAAACGTAATTCAGGCATACCACTAAGATAAACACGCATTTTAATTGCTCCATTAATTTCTGAACGAAGAACATTTCCATTTGAACTAACCTATATATCAAAAAAAATTAAACATATAAAAATAATAATTATTCGAATATTTTTAGATATAGATATGATTTACTAAAAGATTAACAGATTCAATAACATCAAGAAAAACTTCATTTTTTCGATATTTTAATCCATCAGATCGCCAACTAACAGTTTGTGTTAATGCTGGTGGTGGACGAACTTCTTCAAGTTTATGTCCTTCTTGTGTTATATATTCTTGAAGAATTTTTGAATCTGTCGATTGTGGAAAACCAAAATCCATAAGTTCATCAAGTAATTCATAAACAATAACAAAATTATCTCGAATTGATTCTTCTTCAAGTTCTTTAAAATATTCACAAAATACACGAACGCATTTGTAAAGAAATGATAAAACCATAATAACATTAGCATTAATCTTTGTTGTACATACAACTAGAATTATTAGAAAAACAAACAAACAAAAAAAAAATCATTAAGTACAAGATAAAAATTTATTTTTAGAAAACAAAGTCAATACTAACGATAAACATTATTATATTTAATATAGACAAAAGCAATATCACCATTTTGAAAAATTGGTGATAACTGAGATTCATCTTCTTTTTCTAATAATAATTGCATAAATTTTTCAATAACATTCATTTCAATATCACCACGATAATTTCGAGATATGAGCACCTAAATTATATAAAATTTTATGATAATTAAATTATAAACGATTGAATCTTACTTTGCCTTTCATGTCTAAGATATAAATAGCCGATGCCGACATAACTTAGAAATTATTTGATACTTTGAAAATAAGAACTAATAAATATCGAAAGAAAGGTAAGAGATAAGAAGAGATTAGAATTTATTTTCTTTCCTACTATATTATCACCTCCGTTTGTTGATTGATTAGAAAGTTATGGAACCAGTCGTAGTCATTGATAGCGAACATCATCCAATCATGATAGTTCGATCGATAGATGACAGACGCAGTCAAATGTTGTTACGCGAAAAAAAAAATCTATAAATAAATATATTGTAGAGTGGATTTATTTTCTTTTCAAAATATTTGATAAGAATATTATTAATCTGTGTGATTTATCAACGTACAATTTAGAAGAAATATAAATAAATGAATATTAAAAGTCAAATGGAGCCCTGCATGAGTCAGGATGTGTTTAGCCCACTATGAGTTCACATTGAATTGAAATAGTGGCTTCGCCATTAGTCTCAGTGCATGTTATACCTTTTTTTGAACACAATATATACAGTTATCAGTAAATGTGCGTGTGTTTTTAACTGCTGGAGAAGTATTTTGACAAAACTTTGAATGATCATCATTTCTGTTGAGAAAAATACAACACTTGTCTATAAAATGACCTTTCTTGGAGTCTTCTACTATGAGGAAAACGTTCATATTACGAACAACAGAATTTCCTACATTTTTATGGATTAGAAGATAGGACAAGTGCTTTTCGTCGATTAAGAAGTAGCCACTATATAACAATTAATATTTAATTCATTAAACTTTGAGCAAAATCAAAACGAAACCTTATATTTAACAAACATTCTTCATACTTCTTGCAAAAAGAAATACATGATGTTTAGTCTTAGATAGTTGAGTGCTTATTAGCTTTTATCGATTGACAAAATCAAAAGAAAATTTAAAAGAGAATCGAAGAAAGAAACACACGAATCAAAGAAATGATTAAACAATAATATTATCATAACAATCACTATTATTACAAAGAGAATCCAAGAAATATGAAAAACTCATATGTTTGAGTAGTATTATCAAAAATTCACATCTAATACTATCTTGGTTAAGATAACATAGTCGCGACTAAAATGCATACTACTGCAAATAGAATCATTCTCATTGATATAAATTAAGATTAAAAAATAATGAATAAGAAATTTTTAAGATAGTTAAAGCAACAAACAATATAAATTATTGAATTCAATTATTAATCTTCACTATGACTGCATTTTATATGAAACAATAGCTAACATCAAGAGAAACGGTACATATAAATTGCATCAATATGAATTTTAATGACATATATCTATTCAGTATTCTCTCGAATATAATCGTTGCATGAAAAGCAAAAGTGTCTTCTTCATTTGAGCGAACATATTAGGAAGAATCTTTTTAATACATGTAATAGATAATATTTTCAAAAAAAACATGTTCTTGCATTTTCTTCATTGTCGATACATGTCGTAGGTACTATTAATACTACATCAAGTAGTCAGTAAAAGTGTATGACATTTTAGTATTTTAGTAAGTATATTGTGATTGAAAAGCAGATAATTCCCAAAAATATTGTTTTTTTTTTAATGCAGAATAGAACGGACTACAGTTTAATATAAACATATTGAAAATTTATTAGCTATTATAATTTAATATTATTCATTAATAATTACTAACTAGAGAAATGCTTTCTTATAAACTTTGATCTTCAAGTATCCTACCAGAAAAAACATGGAAAACTCAATAATACTATGTAATTTACGTTTTGCAATAACTATTCATGCCAGAGTTTCTATAAACACTAATTAAAACATCATTGATAAGCCAGTCATAATTCAGAAAAACAAACAGCTCTAAAAATAGAATTCAGGACTCAAAAAAAAATAGCATTTTATAGAATAGACTTTGTTTTATCACATGATGTCTTGCAATCTTACATGCAATTTGTTTATAATTAGATATATAGCACTCAAAACTGATCAAGATATGGATCTAGCTAAAAATAACTGGAACGATTTGCTGTAAAACATCTTGATTGCTATAGTTTCAATGTTGAGCATTTCAAAAAAACCTATTTCTTCCATCAATTTTATCAATTTTTACTATTGTTTAAAGTTATGCTTTTCATATTTTTGAATCATAGCGTGGTATATACTCATATCAGTAATACAGAGAGTTTGGAATGATTGAAAAGTAGCTGTTGAGTCGTGTACTTTAATTGCATTTTCTATATCTATACTAACTCTTCCTAACATTCATGTTATCTAGCATATACTCTATTCTTCACTATTTTGGCCAACATTCTATATCTATTTCTATATTTGTTCTCTTTGATCTTATTACGATGAAATTACCACTGTATAAATGCTTTAGCTTTTTTGTCAACAGTATTCTTTAGTTCTAGTGTGAACAATTCTTTATCACCATTTTGAAAGTTTTTACTCGTTTCAACATAGTTTTTTCATGGTCATGCATGCAATTAGCAAATATCATGAGTTTTTTCATTCACTGATAACGATTCATCTTCTTGTTATGTGGCTTTATTGGTCTCAAATGTATTATTGTAGTGCTAGCGCTAGAATGAAACACAGTGGTTCCTGAAATTTTGAAGATGTCTTTCTACCTCTGCACTCAACGCCAGACTCCTTGGGAGTGTATGAGTGCTCTCCAGTAGAATGAATAAGGTACAGAAAAAGTCATAGATTCCAAAAGAACGCTCATAGTCTAAATAAACAAATGAATCGAAAGTACGAATGCCAAGATAAATGGTGAAGTTCAGAAAGAAATACGAAAATCCGCAAATCTACGAATTGTGTCTATCAAACTGATGGTTCTCAATGGCAGCATCGAAAGTAACCTTGAATGGCACAATAATAAGTACGAAGGTCGATAACTTATTTATTCTTATTGTATGAGTTTGGCTAAGCAAAACAAAAAAAATTCTATCCAGCAAGTCAGACAAAGATTTTAAAGAACTGTTTCAGACAGACACATACACATACAGATTGGCAAAATGATGAAGTTACCGTTTCTGGATCATTATCTTTCAGTCTATGGTAAAACAATAGGTAATGTTTGTTGGCATATATACTTATAAAACTGAACTTCTCTCTAATGGTCGTCTCAGAGACATCTAGTAGAAAGACAGAATAGATCAAAGGAGAAATACTGATTGCAAACAGGGCAACTATTCACAATTGTGGGTTAATATTGACAATGTCTGACAATATTTGTATTTGATAATTATTGACAGTTTTTAGCAATCATCGCTGATTAATGAGAATCGTTATCAATCATTAGCAATCAAGAGAATCAGAGGTTATGAAGCTTCTTGGATCTATTTTTTTGTGAAACTCATTGTACTATAATAGTGAGTGTATGTTACAATTCTAACTGGTGACTGATCAACTTCCTGAAAAATATCACGTCTTAAAAGTAATTTTAATTTATTAAAGACTTTTAATTCTTGTTTATTTTATCTTCCACAAAAGGATAGATTTTCATGAAAAAATGTATTTATTTTTGTAAAATGTGTATATTATTTTGTCTTTACTTTTATGAATTTCTCTCTCTTGATTATGTTTTTGGCATTTTTTCAACATATTCACAAAGAAATTTTCACTCTTATTTCCAGAATTTAGTTCCAGCTTATGGGTTTTTCTGTTAAAATCTAGAAACGAAGCCAATTCCAAAAACATTGCAGTTTAATTAGAAGTTCTAATCATCGACATTTCGCTGGAGTTGTCTTCCAGTTAGATGTTGATATAGATAGAGTAAATGCGTGGTATGAGTAATCAAATTTGTATTTTCTTTTGTTTATCCACTGAGTCATGTAGAACAAGACAATACAAGAATATATCGAGCCAGTACGGATAAATGATGCAAAGATGTCCTTTTGATAGTGGTATCTATGGCATAATGATTAACAAAAATCTCTTCATAAGATATTAGTACAGATCAAAACGGCAAATGTTGGTCGATTTTGAACCTATCACTTGCTTTAATAGTCTGGCTTACTATTTTTGTTATGCATGTAGGTATAGATATGAATTTTCTCTTCTTCACTCACCCACTCGCCCTCACGAGGCTCACTCGTCATTATGAAATGTTTATAGACAGAAGATTTGTGTATTCATTTTATATTGTGTTTTTTGAGCTTTGTGTGGGTCTTTCTCTTAAAGTTTATACAGAGATGCAAAAAAATGCAAATACTTTCAGTTAAAGTTTTCGTAGTTTCAGAGAGAAAGCCTTTCGCATAGCCTAACACCGGGTGCCATTGAAATTCTGTACTTTCAACAAAACGGCTTGTTTCTAGTAACAGGAGAAGACGCACATAAGTTAATAAAAGGAGTTTTTATTTAAGTGATCTCGAAATTGATTAGCCAGAGTCAATAAGAAAATTAATTTCATGAAAAGATGTAATTTTAATCAGTGTTTAGAAAATTGAATGGAAAGTCTTCGTAGCAAAAGGTCAAGTCTGAATGATACATGTATATGAAATAGTTAAAAGATACTGAGAATTCTATTCTTTATGTGCTACCCGTTATCATGCCAAGATTTGCATACATGTTTTTTTATTCTCCACAGCTACCAGAAATGTTAATTCAATATGAAGAGTGAAACTTTAATATGATAGTTGAGTCTTATTTTTTTATTACATATTTTTAAGAGATTCTAACAAAACAAGAATGAAACTGCGATATAACTATTGCAAATTATCAAACTAAGATAAGAGTATGTTGAAGACAAAACAGAATCCGAGAGATAAGCACATTTTTGCTGAAGTTAATGCGATGACAGAACATTTAAGATAAACTGTTGTTGTAAAAAAAAAAGCATGCATCATCTTGATAAGAATCGAAGAAGCCCTTTAAAAAAACATCTTCTGGACTATTCACTTTGTCGAACTTTACTTTCATGAGGTAAGTTTTTCTAGTGTAGAGAACAAATCACGTTTCTTAATATGAGATAGCTTGTTAGAGCAGACGAGTTTACTATCGATGCTCCAGAAATATTTGGCACAGTTTCTAGTTTCATATGTCTGAATATAGATGCCTGTACTATTCGTGATGCGTAAAAGGAACCATTCTGACGCAGATAATGTGCTACTTTATTTTGAATTGAATCTAAATAGGCCAATGTCAGAATTTATACTTCTAGAGATTTGTGATGACGAATGATAATCAATTATATCAATGGAAAAAATTCAATTTGAACAACTCAACAAAGGATGATAAGGAGAAACTAAATCTAGATTTCGATTCAGATATACACGACAATCAGGCACTTACGTTAAAAATCAAATGTGTGAACAATGCTATTGATGAAATCGGTTTCACTAAGTATCATCTGAAACTTTTCTTTCTCAACGGTTTTGGCTATGCAGTGGATTCTTTGTTGATTCTTCTCAATTCTCTAACACAACCACAAGTTACTCTACAATTTCAGCCATTTGTCACTACTGCACAAACAATTTCCGTCGGAATTGGATTACTTTTTGGAGCTCTATTCTGGGGTCTCGGAGCCGATGTAAGTCATTATGATACACTTTTTTACTGTTATGTTTTTCATTTCTCGACTTGAAATATAACTCTGATATTTTAGATTATCGGTCGTCGATATGCATTTAATATTACTTTACTTTTGTGTGCAATCTTTGCCATTGCTACTGGAGCGGCTCCTAACTTCGTTTCCGTCTGTATTCTGATCGCATTTATGGCATTCGGAGGAGGTGGTAATTTGATTTTAGATACGGCAGTCTACTTAGAATTTCTGCCTGGGAAGTATCAATGGTCTCTAACATTTATGGCAGCTTGGTGGGGCATTGGTCAAATGGTGGCAAGTCTAGTGGCATGGCCTTTCATGGCCTATTATTCGTGTCAGAACAAAGATAATTGTACGAATGCCAACAATTCTGGATGGCGTTATACGTTCTACACACTGGGAGGATTTGTTGTCGTTTTATCTATTCTTCGCATCGTTGTCATACGCCTGAAGGAATCTCCTAAATGGCTACTCTCTCAAAACAAGGATGCTGAGGTAGTGCAGATTATTCATGATATAGCTAGAGATGCAGGAAAACAGAGTTCATTGACTTTGCAACAACTCGAATCATTCGGACCAGTACGTACTGCCAGTGACATCAAACAGTATCATCCAATGATAATCATTCATCATATTCGAGGTAAATATCGTCACAGATTGAAACAGTTTTCTATCAAATTCTATCATGACAGGTCTTTTCCAAAATCGACGAATGGGTCTCTCAACTTTTCTTAATATTGCTTCATGGGCTTTGATCGGTCTGGCTTATCCACTCTACAATGTTTTTTTGCCCTACTATCTGCGTTCGCGTGGAGCTATTGTAGGTGATGGTTCTACTTATACAACATACCGCAACTATGCCATCACAAATACGTGTACCATATTTGGCCCTGTGGTCGCGGGAGGTTTAGTGGAAATTAGTTATCTTGGTCGACGATACACTATGGTTATTGGTGCTCTACTCACCATGACATTTCTTTTCGCGTACACGACGGTTCGTACTGCTGCTCAGAATTTGGCTTTCGCCTGTATGATCAGTTTCTGTTTGAACATCTATTATGGTACCCTATATGCCTATACACCAGAAGTGCTTCCATCGGAACATCGAGGCACGGGTAATGCTATCACTGTGGCATGTAACCGAATCATGGGTATTGTTGCTGCAATTGTGGGCATGTATGCCAATTTGAATTCGAATGTACCCATTTATGTATGTGCAGCTGCATTCGGTGGCTTGGCATTTATTAGTTTCTTATTTCCATTTGAGCCACGTGGAAGAACGAGTGGCTAAGTATTGCCAATAATAACAATCCAATTAATATATTGAACGTGAATGCGGATGACGGAATAAATAGATGTGAATCCCTACCCATACTCCAAGCTCTCATTTTCAAAAAAAAAACGTGTAGACTGAATACACACTAAAAACAAAATAAATATTGATAAAGAATAACATCAATCAATGCGTGACTTCTATATGAAATGACTACAATTAGCGATCTTTTTTTTTAATCTTTCATTTCTCTCTCTCTCTGTTTATTATTTGAGAAATGAGTGTTGATATACAAATATGAACAAAAGGACAACAATAGAAAAGATTACCAAGATAAGTCAAGGCCAAAGGAAACGAAATACTAGAAAGAAATGATGATATCAAAGTATATCCTATAAGAATACATTGTAACAATCTTAAACAGAATTATAAATGTTCTTGTAACATATTAATCAACAAAATGCAAAGAAGGAATTTTTCATATTGCCAATTGATAAAGTAAATATCATTGAACAATGTTATAGAACACTTTCAGTTTTAAAGAAGTCGCATGTATAACATAATAGTTGTTTACAATGCGAGTTTTGATTATGTCTAAAACTTATTAATCATGCATACTTAGAATACGACTAAGAACAGAGAGTGCGAGTCTTCTCTTCAACTATAATCACACACAAAACCGTCCATCGTCTGAGATATCATCTTCTGGAATTAATAATTCCTGTGGATGATATAAAAAAATTACCAACATTCTTCTGGCGCTTTGTGCGTACTTAAACGCAATACAGGTTATGAAGTAAGATGATTCTTTTTATGGTCAGATATAAAAAAATTGCATTAGATATCGTTTATTTGCTACTTTTACAGTACCAGAATATTGCTTGAGTTTGCGAGTTACATAGACAGCTAAAGATTTGGTTCTGAGTGATTTCATAGAAAGGTTTTGGAAAAACCGTATTGACTTAAAAGCTTTAGTCAAAATCAGAGTAATAGTTAGTTGAAATGAAGTGTGAATATAAGAAATTTTCTATAGTGGGTTCAAAAATACCACTTTATTACAAAGATGTGTATGGCATTCTATTTTGGCATACATCATATGCATCCCTATCCTTAGCTAGATATTACGATTGTCGGAATCCGTAGGTGTCTACTATTTTTGGCTACATTTCTGGTAAGTTCTTCTATACTCTCGAAGCTCAATTATATTGTATCCAATTTCTTGCAACTAGATTCCAGTCAGTTTAGAATGCGTTGACCACAATTCAGTTAAAACTCGTCGAGAATTTCCCGACAAAATAAGGAATTCATTTGAAATCAACAAAACGAAATTCTGAAAACCATCTTTTTTCACAAAAGCCTGGTAGTTCCATGCAAAGATGTCAACAAACATATTTCAGCTTATTTTGAACATATAGACGTGGTTTGAATGTGATTTCAATTATAAAACAAAATTATTTGTTCAGTTTTTGAACGTAGTCATACGAGTTGCGCTGTTACGATCTCGAATTCTCTGTATGAGCAAGTTTTTGTACGCTGTCCAGTTAACTTCACGTTGCAATTTGTTTTGTAGTTCGTCATCTGTGAGATAAGGTCGAAGCTAAACAAATTAACATGTAAAAAACAGATAAAATTTTTGTGTTAATTACAACAATGGGAACTACGTGCCTCTCGTCGCAAACGATCCATGTGACTTTCCGATGCCCATTTAGTGAAAAAGCTTTTTCGTATTTGAATGCATTCAGCTCCATCGGAAACTAACGTTAGGCTGGTTACCTTTTCTGATTGATCAAAAACAACACTGAATAAACCCTTAACAACGAATAAAGTCATTCTAAATCATGAATCATCTATAGAAAAATGCTTACAAAAACACTTCTTTCACAAAGTTGCTCGATCTCAGTGTAGCATTTGGCGGGCTTAGCGGATGCTGTACGCTAAAATAGATCACATATATGAGTACATACGATGATAATAGTCTTACTCGACGATATGCTCCGAGTGCTTCGATGCCATACTGGGATTTTCGCTTGGTACCTGAAAATTTAGTAAAAAAAAGTGCAACTACTTTAATGAATAGGATCGATTATAACCATACCAAAATGATCGTAAATCACTTCAGTTTTCTTTTTTATTGTCAACTTCGGCGTTACTTGAGTCAATGCTTTAATGACCCGACAACAACCTGCCCGTATGACGTAAATCCATTCATCTTTATTGGAGTCTTTACACATTACTGTTCCCATACTAACGTTGATGAAATTAAAAAAATTAACTTCAAATATGTACACAATAGACATGATTTAAAAAAGAACTACCGATAGTAGACAACATGGCAAAAGTAGGGATCTTTGGGTGGAATTTTCTCAAAAGGAAAGCCACGAAACTAAATTGAGGAATCATGAAATAAAATGTTTTATTTAAAACGATAGCCTTACTTCAGGTATTTGTCGTAGATATGTTACAAAGTCAGGTTCAGTCTCTTCTTTGTTTGACATAAATATTTTGACAAAATCTTCTTGTTCAATAGCAAGCATCGTCACATCGGTTTGACAAGACACTGTTGCAGTTCGCCTCTTTGAATTTAATAAAGCAATCTCCTACAAATAAAGAAAGAAAACAAAAGTAATTCTCATATAAGAATTCCATAATTTACGTACCCCGAAGGAACTTCCTTTCTTGAGTACGGCTACCAATCTTGAACTGATTGCATTCGTTATTGGACTCTCCCACGACTTATATACGTCAGCTAGATAATCAATCGAAGAACATCATTTTGTAATCCTAAAAATATTGAACACACTTACTAATTCCATCGATAATCAAATAAAACTTTTCGGCTCGATGACCTTCTCGAAGAATAACACGACCCATTTCGAATTCCTCAAGTCGTCCCACACGTGCTATTGAGTATTGTTGTTGGAGAGGAAATTCTAAATAACAAAAACTTATTTACATAGATGTTTAAGATTTTTCTGAGCCCATTTTATTTCAGTGTATGACTTTTCCAAAAAGAGCATATATTTGAATCGATATTGATTAAGGAGAATAGCCACATTTGTCGGACTTCTTACATAGACTTTTGGATAACTTGAGATTGAATCATTCGTCAAGTATAGATTTACTTGACTAGAAACGAAAATATTTCTCTCACTGTTTTCAAACATACTATCTCTGAAACTTTTATGAATAATTTCGTATAAACTATGTTCAAATTCTGAGCATAGAATAAATTAAAAAGTTTCATCACAAGTTCAAATAATTTCTGTGCTTTATCGTCATGAGAACTTCACAATGATTGTCTATTATCGTGAAATGAAAGTCTGTGTGCATAAAAACCTGTAAACGGTCTTATAACTTGACTCAACGTGGTGACAACCATCCGAATATCATCTTCGGATCTTGTTTTTGGATCTGATTTGAGGATTTTACGAATATTTCGCCCAATTGTATCCTAAGAAGAATAAATTGAGATCAAACAAAATAATTATAGAAGTACTTCAGCGGGACGTCGATAGTGTCTCAGATCAAAGAGAATATCCTTATTTTCGAAAACAATTTGTTCGTTGGCGCGACGCAATGCCTCAATGGCATATTTTCGAACGAGTAGACAGACACGAATGGCATGACGAACAAGTCGAATAAATTTTCGCATTTTTTGATAGAACTAGAAATTCATCATAGAATGTAAGAATTATATTTGGCCATTATATACTCACATAACCACGACCAAATGACGGTGAATGTTTCATAAGAACCGGTTTTGCAGTTGACGAATGATAAGATGTTGAAGGAGTCCGACGATGGTGTAACGTAATCGATGTAACACCACGCTGCAACATGGCTGGTTAATGAAGTGACAAAAAGAACGAAAGACTGACACAAAAGAGAAGGTAAAATGACTGTAGATGTGCGTTATATGCTTCTACAATTGTCTGTCAGCATGAAATAAGAAAAGAAATTGATTTCGGTGCGTTCACATGGCTTCTTCGCACAGTCGTCACCTAGTGAAATTCAATTAGATAGAAAAAAATGAAGTACGATTGCAAAAAAAAAACATGTTTGTTGTAGTGAAGTAAATGTGTATGCGAATGATCAAACCAACTCATACGAGGCAAAAAGGAGACTATTTCATTCCTAACATATGATTTGTATAGTTTTTGCCATTATCCCTGATTGTCTATTCGTAATAGGATAGTTTCTATTCTCGTTATACATGGTATCTAACAACTCAAAGACATTAGAAATCTACTCGATCATTTTTGGTCATGAACAAACTATAAAATTGATTAAGAGTTTGTTTTTTATGCATCACTTTTGTCATGATGATCAATCGATTGTTGATAAAACCTTTTTGTCCTGTTAATTATACTCATTTGAAAATAACTGAATTGCACATGGTTGATTTTATATGCTTATCAACAACAGACGACATCTATCTACATATAGTAATCAGGATTAGAGCGAGATGCTTTTAGTCGTCGTTAATTAATGAATATAAGAATCATTTTCACATCAAATGACGTTTTTTTTTCATTAGTAGAGCAGTTTTTCTTATTGATTTGTGTATACGCTTCTACTTTGAAATTTTCTTGTGGAACTAACTTATTTCTATCCAAGATATATCATTAACAGAAGTGATCATTCATTACAAACTTGAGAGTTTGAGTAAGGGTGTGTGTTGTGGGTTTGAAGGTGGATGGTGTGGTTTATGGAAATAGTAACACGCACACATCCACACCCCTATTTTTTATACGTGCCTATTGCTCCAAACGGGACCTTCACAGAAAAAATGCAAAAAATTATAAATTTACCTTCTTCGTGGAAATGACTTCGAAACTATTTTTGAGGGTATGAGTAGATAGGAATGAAGGGAAAATTTGCACCCATACACGACACTCACATCCAGGCACCCATATCCACATCCTGAAGGTTAAAATTTTTAATGAAATGGTACTAGTCTTCAGATAACACAGTAATTAATAGTCATCCTTCCCAGAAATATATAATTTAACAGATATGTATATGAATGAAATCTAACAATTGAAAAAATATACATAATTATTTGAAAACAAAAGAAAAAAACAGTGAATATTCTAGGGAATAACACTTCGGTTCACATTCCGCCAATATACATATTTCATTGCTCAGAATGTCATAAGATAGTCGACCGAAAGGAGATATGACCAGCGTAATTTGTTAAAATCAGATACCAAACCAATTATCTTTGTATTGCAACGAATGAGGCCTCTAGGCACAAATGACTATGATCGAGGGTGTGGATATGAATGTGGATGTGAGTATGCGTGAAAGATGACACAAAGACATCTATACTCACATTCACATTCTACTTGCCGAATCAGTCATATAATTAGCTCACAATCATTAATCGATCAAAAATAAATATGTTTTCCATAGCTGGGTCCGAGACTCCACAGGTGTTAACCATCTTGAACTTCATGATGAGCATCAGCTATTTTGCAAGTTTATATCTACTGGTCATACATTTTATGCGAATAAGTCAAATGAAAATAAATAAAAGGTAATCTAAAGTGGATATTGTGATTATTGGACGATCTTTATAGTAACACAATGATGATCTCAAGTTTTTTATTTTTGTTCATCGATAATGTTGATCTATTTCTGATTAAGTCAACATCTGAAGCTTGCAGTGAATATTTAACAAGAAAATATTTCATCTCTAGCTGAATAAATACTTTCATTTTGATTAAATATAAAGTTGAAGCAGAACACTATATATTATATTATCATTGGTTTTTGAAAGATTATCATCTACTATTAAAGTCATATATAGAAATCTTGATGTTTGTATATTATTCTGAAAGAAAAAAGATCTCAGATAATAAATAAGTTTATTTAAGATGTGACTCGATTAAAATAAAAATAAAAAGTGTATGCGAGTTAAAGATACGTATACTAATATTCTGATAAATCCAAATTAAAATTAAAAAAAGGAAAAGAAATGTTCTTAGACTAACAGTAAAATCATTCCTTATTGTCAGTTTTTGTCTCTTCTTTATTTGTTGCTAATGCAGATCGTTCATCTTTCCAAACGTATGTACCTCGAAAAACATAACCGTGTTTTGTTGCAACATCAAATGCTTGTCTTATTCCAACACTACCAAATTTATATGGAATAACTGGTAGTTTTTTCTTGTCAATTTCAGCAAGTATGGGATCCAGAATACGCCATGCTTCTTGTAATTCATCTGAACGTACAAAATTTATTTTTGAGCCCATAAATACATCAAGAATTAAACGTTCATATGCATCAGGTAATTGGACATCTTCATAACGTTTACCATATGTTAAATCTAATTCAGTTTCTTCAATACTAAAACCCATTTCACCAGGTCGTTTTGTATTTACTTTAAGATAAATAGCTTCATTTGGTTGAACACGTATAACAAGTTCATCACGAGCTAATATATCATTTGAGTCATTTGGAGAAATATCTTTATCAAACATTCTACCGGGTGCATCATGAAACTGAATACGTACTTCAGCTTTTTTTTGATTTAATGCTTTACCTTTATAAATAGAAAATAAACATCGAAATAAATTTAAATCATTTCATATTATGAAAAAAAAAGAAAACCTGCACGAAGAATAAACGGTACACCAGCCCAACGTTCACTATTAATCGAGAGAACAACTTGTGCATATGTAGGTGTTGTCGAATCTTTTGGTACGCCTTCATCATCTAGATAACCTTGTTGATGTTCAACATCTGTTGAATCTTTATCACCAACATATTGTCCAATGACAACATCTTCAATTTTTATTGGCGATACAGAGCGTAATAGTTTTACTTTTTCATCACGAACATCTTCACCTTTGGTAGATCGTGGTTTCTCCATGGCAATAATTGATAAAATTTGCATTAAGTGATTTTGTATAACATCTCTTTTCATAAAAAAAAACAAATTCTATGTAAATTTTTAGATAGGAAATTCTTAAAAACTTATATTTCACAATACCTATAGAAGTATTGTCAATGCATGAGTTTATCAATAAATGTAGGTTGAATAAAAGACTATGTTTTCGAATGTCAATCTGCAACTTTACTCATATAAAGACGTTCATAGAAAGTTTCACAATATTTGGGATTACGTCTCTCTGGGATATGAACCTTTCGAAACGTACATACTGTACATACTACTTATAACAAGGAATTCGTACCTTAAAAGTTTTGTATCTTGGAGATTTAATTCAAAAATTCTGAAGATTTTCTTCATCCAAAGTGAAAACTCACTAAAAAAAAGTTTCATTGTCTCAGTATATATATATATAAACTGAACAGATACTTAAGAATATTTCCTCTCAGGACATTTTCATCACAACTGATAGAGACATCTCTTCAATGTTGAAATTCATCTCCCGACTTTTGCTAAGCTACTAAACGAATAAGACCTGAAATCTGTCAAAATTTCATTTGGCTAAGTCTGTTCCATATTTACTAATCATTTACTTTACTTAGAATAATTCCTGAAACATTTTTAAATAAACGACGTCGTACCGAATAATTCCGAATTCATCGAAATAACCACCTCTTCCTTGTGTTCCAATATCTTCTTTAAAAACAATAACAATTGCAGCAATAGAATCTCTATTCCAAACTCTTGATAAAATTTGATTTGCAAATCTAAGTACCATTATATTTTGTACCATTTCTTTTCCCAAATAATGATCAATCCGATAAATTTCTTCTTCAGTAAAGAATTTACTTAAATGTAAAGATAATTTATTTGAACTTTCAAGATTTTTACCAAATGGTTTTTCAACAATTAAACGTAACCAACCTGGTCTACAAAAATAAATAGTTAATAACAAACGAAACTACATCAAATTTTGATCATACGATTCTGGTCGACAATGTTCACTAATCAATTCAGTAACACTTTCATATATGCTTGGTGGTAATGCTAAATAAAAAATTCGATGTGCACTTTGTTGTTTTGTTAATTTATTAGCTTCAGCATTCAATTTTTCAAAATCTTTTCCATTATCATATGAACCAGCAATATAAGAATTTATTTGGACAAATTTTTCATACATTTCACGTTCATCTTCCTGAACCTAATTAATGTTGATAAGTTTTTGTTTTTGTTTATTTATTAACAATTCTTTTTTTACTTTCATATATTTAGCAGCATTTTCAAAGATTTTTTCAATTGTTATTTGACTACGAGCATAGCCAATAAAACGAATATGTTCTGGTAAAAGTCCATCACGATACAACCACCTAAACAATCAAATCAAACAAAGTCTTAAATTTTTTTTTGTCTTCTTTCACAAACCAAAGTGTTGGATAAATTTTCTTTTTAGCTAAATCACCCTAGAAAAATAAAACTAAAAGAATTCGATTCACTTTAAATAAATTATACATACGGATGCACCAAAAACGAAAAATATATGTGAAGTAGATGGTGTAACGGAACCAAGACGAAAAATGTCAGCACGTAAACGCTGATAAATAAAATCCATTGCTTCTTTAACAGTATTACTGATTGCATGTTGTTTATTTGGTTGTTTCTTACTCATTAAAATAGAATTATGTTCCTTGTTAATTAGTATCAAAAATAGAAGATAGAACAAGTTTACAAATTGGTATATCTTGATAAGATACTTTAAGGAAACCAAGATACGTATATGATAGTTCTTTTTTTCATTATGTTAGTCAAAGTAATATTCAAAGTGCTTACATAGTCGAAAAAAATTATATTTAAGCTAAAAGCTATACTATTCATGCATAGTGTTTCATCATACGCAAAACAATATTACTGTATTGAGTATTGAGTCACACTTATAGGAATATCGAGGAGTAAAAAAAATGATAAATATAAAGTATGATGACGAGAATCAAAAAGAGTAAGGTGTATTGATACGTAGCAGCGAAGAAAAAAAGTAATAAGGGTACGAAAAAAAAGAAAAAGAAAAAAGAAAAGTAAGAGAAACGAAAGAAAAAAAATATGGAAATGATCTATTACTTTCGTGTTTTTTTCTCTAATATCAATTCGCTTCAATAAAATAAATTCACTTTAAAATGATCGAGTTGATCAGATTTTTTTTATTTAAAAAAAAAGCTTTTTTTCAACCGAAGATGTAATTATAGAAGAGTGAAGATCTACGCTCAGCCATATGCATAGGTTTTTCTCCTTTGAATATACTTTTGGACGTTCTTATAATGAAAAAAAGCAGCTGGTATCAAAAGAAATATTCTCAAACGAAATCACAATCGTCCAAAGATCACTAGTACTGCAATGTAATGTTTCACTTTGTGTACTCGATGATTTGAGCATGTTTGATGTTATTCAGTAGTCCTTACAGATAAGAAGGAGCAATATTGATCAGACAGAGTGGTTTCACGATTGACAGCACACAGAATTGCTAAATTTTGATGATTAAATTGAAAATCATCACTTATAACTTGTAGATACGGTATGACAGCGATTCTAAAACTGTTGTGTGATAGATATCAAGGATATCTTATCAAATTCATTGAAATTTCACGGTGCAAGTATAAAATGCTGTGTAAAGTCTTTCATAATATTGATAAAATTGACTGAGTGAGACTGCTTGATGTAACTGAGTATTAAGGGTAATAATTTCCAAGTGAATTGTTGGTTGATCGACTTTAATTTTCTATTCATTTGTTACTATCAATATGTTTCGTCACTTTATCATTGAAAATACGCATATTCACAACCACATCTAGAGCCATACCCCTAGTGATATATGTAGAACCTTCTGAGATGGTTTGCAAGATTTCAAAAAGAACTTCATCAAAACTCCATTGAATCGCTCGTCCATAATAAGCTAATGATTGATCTAGACATTTCTTGAGTTTTCCGATTTTCTCTGTGTAAAGTCGAGCGATAGCAGTATCGATATGTTATCATACATATGATTGGATATTTCTTACGAATGAGTTCTTCACACAATAGAAGTCATCGTATTGAGCGGTCTGAAAAGAACGAAGGACTATTAATTGTGTACCACTTCTTGTTTATTGCAGATTCAGATAAAAAGGACCACACATCCATTAAAAAGATGCACACGAAGCAAAATAATAATAATAAACGAAAAAAAGGAAATTATTTAGAGAGAAAATCTGGAGTACGCTTTCGTCATGGTAGCATGGAAAAGAGTAGTGAAAAGAGGTAAGTGATCGATGTAATTAGGAAGGTCGAATGAAGAGTCGATCCATCCGATGTGTTCATTCGAAGCTCAATGTTGCCACAGGCCACTCGGCCGCCAGCATTTCTGTCAAAAGAAGAATCAGAGAAATACAAAATTCAACTAAGTGGTTTTATAATATACCCTGTAGTATTACTGTAGGAACTTGTTCCAAGCCCAAGATCATCCGTAGCAGCGTGCACAACCACGGGTAGATTGATAATCGATTGTTTATTGTTATACAGTTGAATGATAGAATCGGAAATGTCAATCGTGATTACACCGTTTGCATTCGTCTGTATGTTTCCAAGATCGCCAACATGACGGGTACGTAGAGTACCATTTTGAGATCCATGTCCGACTTCTGTTAAAAAAAGAGGATAAGATGAATAGGCATTTCAAACAGTGATTGTGAATCGACTATTGAGCTTACTATATGGATTGAAGTGACCGCCAGCTGCAGTGCAATTTTTTATGTTGCCTATTAATGGAAATTCATGAATGTGAAAACCCTAGAGTACGAAATTTTCAGAAAAAAGAATTAGAATTGTTTCGTTTGTTTCACACGTACCAATAAAGTATTGTTAGAAAGTCCTGTCAGTCTACCAGTAATTTTTACTGGTGAATTGGCATTATCTTGTGTAAATGTCAAAACACCGATCGAACTGCTATTTAGATGATATTTAACATCGGCTGTGGCGTTCATGAAACACTGACTATTGTAAACGAGGAGGAGAACGACAACCACAAACAGTGTCAGCATCTTATCTTAAAAGTAATACAATCTGAAACTATGAAAACAAAAAAGAACTTGAGTCATGCCATCGTCAAAAGAGATCATTGGAGAAGAAATAAAGGTCATTCTTCATCGACAAATAAAACATGATGTTGTCTTGACCTCAAATATTCTTATGAACAAATACAATAATTGCTCAGTCAAGCGATAAAAAAAATACATGCCCGATAAACCAGGAAGTGACTACAGATGAGAAAAGACGAAATGGTATTTGAATTCAAAGTTCATAAAGTTAATGAAAAATCTTATTGCAAACAACATTTTTGATTAAAATTTCTTGTTTCTTCAGATTGGATTGATGATTTTCATCAATATGATAAGAAATATAAGGTAAAACAACTAATTGCTAACACTTACCTAAAGCGCACACTTCCTGGTTTGACGAAAAAACTTTTGTAGTAATCGAATCTCAGTATATTGTACACGTTTGAAAAGTCATAGCAATGGTTTTTTTTTGCACGAAAGAAAATTTCTTACAGTAGATACCACCATGCAGTTCTATAGAGAGTTCTTTTGAAAAGTTTGAGTGATGTTCACGATAACCACATTTTCCAATATTTTAACAATTGTTAATTTGCGAAGAACAAAAACAAATGCAGAGAGAGGTAACCATAATAAGTAACAACACAACTATTTTATTCACTAATCCCATTACGTACCTAGCAGTTATTGCATGAGAGTAGTGACCGACATTGCTCAACAGTTTCCACTAATTTCGATTTTGATTTCGGAAGTAAATAGCACTACTAAGTTTGTGCGTAGGTTAATATTTTCAGTGTTCAACACATTTTCATCGCTGAGAGATAAAGCTTTCATTTCTATTATCTAACGATCGAAATCACTATCCATGATGTTTTTCAAAACCCTATCATGTAGCCATGTCGAAAAGAGTATACTTTGAATCTAATACAATATCGTCATGCACAAATACCAAAATGAAAGGTATACAGCTAATATATCATATATATATATATATATATACTTGACAATCATTTATGTTGATAAAAAAACATATGATAATTTTTCGGGCTATTAATTATATATCACTTCCTTTTTCTGTATTCTCCACATTGACTCATGTTGTTATTTTATTTCCTCTATATTTTAAATCATGACTTATGAGAACACTTACTTAACATAGCAGTAGATTGCTTCGAGCTAAAATAACCATAAACACAAAACAAATTCATATTATATACAATATATTCTCATGCTAATATTTGTGAAGTGAATAACAAATTCTTTTCAAAATGGTACCCTAAGGAGAAGTGATTTTGCAATAGAATAATGGTAAAAAGAACCTTATCAGTATGTGATGAATACATAGATGTCATAACACCATTACACTGGGTATCGAGAGCTAACTGTCAAAATATTTTTTTTTTTTTTTTAACATTCAGTTTATTGTTCCATAAAGGTTAACATTTGACAAGAACATGTATCTATACGCACATTACAAGAATATATATTTGATAAAAGAAGTCAATCTACCCATAAAAATCAGATTTTGAATCTTTGTCCTTATTCACGTACATATTTATTTATTTATTTACGGTGGTTTCACGCAGAAATATTTCAAGACGAAATATTCTAGAGTTAAGCTTGACTTTTTAAAAAATCCATATTGTTTTCTATGAACATCAATAAAAGATATCACATCCAGATATATATGTTTTGCACGTTCAGCTAGTCTATTAGGGAAACGACTATTTTTCCTAAAGTCCATACTATTGTAATACGTTTTGAACGGAGATTTCGCAATGAAGTAAGCAGTTAACGTTTGTCTATAAGTGTCTGCTTCAGGGGATATATCCAAATGATTTTGAAACCTTATCCAATATTTAAATAAATAATCACGCATAGAGAGTTCACGACTTAACGCAAGGGTAGCAAAATCGTCATATCCCCAAAGGGAATACACCAACCTTAAACCTGTTCCAAAAACGTGTTCTATTTTTTGTTTTTGTTTCTCAGTAAAATGAAAAAAGCAAAAAAATAACCAAATGAATTGAGGAAGGGAAAAAGCTAGAAATAATTTTCTTCTTATCTTAATCTCGTTCTGGGGGATTGTATGAAATAGTTTTCTCAAGCCGTTGTACGACTTCCTCACTTTTTGCAGTCTATCTTCTATAAATTTTCCCCATCCTAATTTTGCACAAATATGTACCCCTAAGCATTTGAAATTTGTTACATACTCAATTTGCATTCCTTTATATTCAATTTCAGGTTTTGAGATTACTACCACGTTATGAACTAACATTGCTTTTGTTTTTGCAACGTTCACTGGAAGAATATAGTTATCCGAAAATTTTTCTAGAATATTCAAAACTGTTCTAGCGTGAGATTGAAGGTATTTTATATTATCAGATAAGCATTTTTCTAATTCACTTTTTATAATAAGTGTTAAATCATCTGCAAAAAGATGGCTTACTATCTGAGGAAAGTGCAGGGGCAAAAAGTGCACATGCAACCTAAATAAAAGAGCCGCAAGAACACTCCCTTGTGGTACTCCTACTAATATAGGAAATAGTCTGGACTTCGAGTCATCGTGAGATACTCTCATCCACCTATTTTGAAGCCAATTAAAAATCCACTTTCTCAATTCAATAGACATTTCAAGTTTTTCTAGAGTATGGAACAATGCTGGCCACCATACACGATCAAAAGCTGT
Source organism: Rotaria sp. Silwood1 (assembly GCA_905250075.1). Classification (NCBI taxonomy): domain Eukaryota; kingdom Metazoa; phylum Rotifera; class Eurotatoria; order Philodinida; family Philodinidae; genus Rotaria; species Rotaria sp. Silwood1. The sequence continues at coordinate 688,827 of CAJNOP010000066.1, read as the reverse complement.
TGAAAAATCTATAAAAAGGGCTAGGGCTGCTCTATTAGGTGCAGCAATAGTTAATCTCAAGTCCTCTACTATTCCTAAAATACGAGATTGCAACCGTTTGTTAGCGGTAAAACCTGACTGTTCATCCAAGTGGATACCTTGATCATTGCACCACTTTTCAATTCTGGCTACTAAGATTCTTTCGAAAACTTTTCCGAGATTGGGAAGAAGAGAAATAGAACGAAGGCGATCCATAGTTGGAAATACACCATCTTTAGAAAGAAAAATACCTTTTGAAATTTTAGCTCCTTCAAAACATTTTCCATCAGCCGCACATCTATTGAAGAGAACTGTGATTGTACCTAAGTACTGAGATGGAACTTGTTTAAGTAAAAAAGCAGAATTTTCTACGCTATCCAATGACTTTTTGGGAGCAAATTTCTTCCACTGCAAAATAACTTCCTCAATCTTAATCTGATCTAAAGGAAGATTTGAAGAATGTTTAATATTTTCATATGCTTCTAAACATTTCAAATGAAAATAATTCTTACTATCAGATGTTGGTTCAGCAAAATGTTTCTCATAGAAATTTGCTAATTGATCTGCAATTTCTTGATTATTTTTCACTACACCATTTGGTGTTTTAAGTCCTCTGAACGCCGGCGAATATGGTTTAAAAACTTGACCTTAAAAAGGCCCAAATATTTGACCATCTTTCATTTGTTGAAGTTTCTTTCCTATCTTATCTTGTTCAAATTTAATTTTTTTTTTCTTGTTTGTATATATTTTCCCAATATTTAAAAGTTTTATAATCTTCAAAAAATCTAGTTTTTCTAAATCTTCTTTTAAGTTTGTTTACTGTTCTAACTAATTCTACCAGGTAAGATGGCCAAGGAGGTCTAAAATTTTTGATTTGTTCAAAATTAGTACATCTATCACTCAAGGCTGCTAGAAAGTGAGAAAAAATGTCAAAGAAGGTATTATAATCTATTTCGTATACAATTATATTCCAATAGCAATGTACCACTTCAAGAAAAAACGTAAAAAGTTTCCAGTTTGTTTTCCTAAAAACACCATTTTCAGTAGCAGGAAAGGGTGATAAAAACAATACAGGATAATGATCAGAGTTACCCTCAAGGAGTCTCTCAATTCCCCAATTTTCTTTACTTCTTCCTATTCCAAAATCAATTACAGAATTCGATCTTTTTGAGGTTGGTTGATAAGGATGTAAAGTTTCAAAACCATTATCAATTAACCATTCTTTTAGTTTATTTCCTGAAACGTTATTGCACTCGCAATTCCAATCTTGGTGTTTTGCATTAAAGTCACCAAATATAAATATTTCTTTATCTTTGTATTTATCGAATATTTCTAATGGTGGCATACTTCCCGGGGGTACATAGATACTTGCAATGAAAATTTTTTCATCCATGATTTCTATTTGAATCAAGACAAAGTTAACTGTTTCTTCAATTAACGAAGTTCTCAGTTTTTGATGAACTAAAATTCCAACACCACCGAAACTATTCGTTCCTTTTGCACTATACCATTTAAAATTAGGAACATGCGGAAGCTTATGTATCTGTTTTCCTACTCCACTTAGTAAAAATATGTGAGGTGAATAATAAGCAAGTAATTGATCAAAATCTGACAAATGGGTAGATAAACATTCACAATTCCACGCTAATAATGTAAGATATTCAAAAGAAGGCTTAGGTCTAGCTTTCACCCACTGCTCGCATAAATCACTCATATGAACACTGGAATTCCATTCATAAAACATAGAACAAAGGGTATTTTTCTCAATGTCAGTTCCATTGAAATGATTAATTGTCTCAGGATTAACATAAATCATACGTTTTCTAATTTCTTCACTATCCATTGATGAGTTGAATCATATTGTCCATAGCTGTTACCATAGCTTCATTTTGTTTGTAAGAAATCATTTTCAGTTCTTCTTGATGACGATCAAATTCTTTATACGCTTCATTTATGCAGGATATTTGATTATTTATTAATTCATGTACTTCATCAAGTTCAATATTTCTTACACGTGTTTTTAATTTTGTGATAACTAATTGTAAATTCTCTAATGATTTACCACATACAGGAACAATAACTTGATTTAATACTTTACTCATAGACGAAATTATTGTTTCTTGTGTTTGTTGTACTTGTTTAACCAAAAGCAAAACTTGATTTGTTGTTTGAACAACATTTTTATATTTTTCTTCAATTTGTTTTTGTATGATCTCATATCTCTTCTTTTCTTCTACTAATTCTTCCGATAAGGTTTTAATTGCCATACTAATGTTGGTTGAAACAACAGATGTTGATACTGGAGTATTATTTGTTTTCAATAAAGGCCATCCAGCTTCATCACTTCTATTGTAATGATGATGTTGCTGTATACATTGATTTTGGTGGTAAGCTTTTTCATTATAAATCATTTTTTTACGACCGTCGGAACGATATTCAGTTGGAATAAACAATTGAACTTCCGGTGGCATTCTTTCTGGGTGTTTCTTAAGCTCATCAATTAATTCACGTCGATATTTATCAATGATTTTACATTTATAATCATTGGCTAAATGTTTTTCCTGACAATGATAACACTTAATTTCACAATCCATATGTTCTTTAACATTTGATCTTGGTTTACCACATCTACGACATATATTAACATCCGAATTTCTACAAGATTTCTTTGTATGACCAGGAAGATTACAACGATTACAAATTAAAATCCGTGGAGATGGAAGATATTCATCAACAGAATACAATTGTCCTCCTAAATTAATTTTTCCACTATTCAATATTTTAATATATTCTTTTTTTTCTAATATTTCCACTTTTATATGACGATTTTTTTCATTAATAGTTCCATGCATTGATTCGATGAAGAATATACTTTCGAATTTCATATTTAATTCATCACGAATATCATCATCTGTGAATGAATTATGAACCCATTTAATTATCACCGTATGTTGTGGTGGTAAATGATTAGGTGGAATCGGGTTAATTTTAACATTATTTAATTGATTTGGATAACGATCTTTTTTACATAAGTAAACATAAAGATCAGTTGAATTAATAATCAATTGAATATTTCCTTCAGGATCGATCCACCAGAGATCAACAAAAATATCTTTTGAAAAACAAGGATTTTGATTAAGAAATCCAGGTGTAATGAATTTAATTAAATCATTAATCAACCTTGTACCTTCTTTTCTTCCGTTGATTTTTGGATAACAATCCAATTTAAATGGTGGAAAATGGTAATTAGAAGCATAATCTAATGCATAATTAGTTATTGATAATCGGTATTCGCTTTTATTTGTTTGATGTTGATTGCTGTTGGAAGAAGAAGAGATTCGATTTTGGTTAGATGAAGAATAACTTTGACTTGACTTAGATAACTCCTTAGGTTGTAAACGGTGATCAATATTATTATTTCCAGTGTTCTTTTTTTTATTATTTCTACGATTTTGTACAAATTCCCAATTATCATCATTTTGATTATTTCTATTTGAATCATTGATTGTTTGTTGTTCCAATGTTGGGCTCGTTGATTTTAATTGTTCTTGTCGTTGAAAATTTTCAATCATCATTTGTGTGTCCATACCATCACAAATTCTATCTTTTTGTTCCGATGACATATTATTATAAATATTATAATTCATCATTTTTCCGTGATATAGATGTTTTTGTACTTATTGACCTCACAGTCAACTTATCAAGTTGATAGAGGACACAAATTTAACTATATAGTGAAAGAGAATACGTCCAACTTCTACGAGAGCGAGTGAAAGAATGAGCTAACTGTCAAAATATCCGAGGAGTAATCAAGTGAATTCACTCCCATGATATATAATTGACGAAGAGGAGTAATGATTTCATTACCCCTTACGTAAACTATACATCCTAAAAGTTGAGCGATTTGAGTGGATTTGGTGTATTACCCCGGGGTAATCACGTCGTTACACTAAAACCACTCAAAACGCTCAACTTTAAACATATATGGTTATCCATTGCTGTGATGGATGTCATTGCCCTCGGGGTAATAGATGAAGTGATTACTCCGCAGTGTGGTGAGGATTGGATAGGAGTGAATACGCTTCATTCGAATACCCGGTTACTCTTCGTGTTTCGTGGTGGATACCCGGTGTAACGGGATTATGACATCACTCTAATTTAAAGGCATGTCAGATAAACTAGGCGATGAAGCACCTGTCAAAGTTCATCGAGCTGATTTGAATCCGGCGAGAGCAAATGCTGAAGAAAGAATGGATGTAATTGCATCTCTAGAAGATTCGAATGGTGACTGTTGCATAAATGCTACGACCTTGCAACAACAAGATCACCGATACACTCTAGTAAAAAACGATTGTCATCAATGGACCGTATTCATCATGTGCTCGGTATATCTTCGACTGTAAACATGTAGTTCTCATCGGTAGTGGCATAGGAATCACTCCATATGCATTGATTTTTTCAGTCTTATGGCCAGATTTCGAACGCTGCGTACAGTTTGCAAACATTGTCAAGGAGTAAATTATCATGGAAAACATTGTTTGGAGAATCATCTTCTGGAAAAAGTCGATTTTATTTGGGTAAATCGTGATGTGAAAAGTTGAGAATGGTTTCTCCATCTTCTTCGTCAATTTGAAGCCGAACAAGATGAATATCTGGCGGCAAACAGCAATGAACATCGTTTTTTGGATATTCATCTCTATCTTACAGATATAAAAAAGACGACAATATTGGTCAAGCTTTCCTTCATCATGTGATCAATTTATGGACTGAAGAAATCGGTGATGATATATTTACCGGATTGAAATCACGAACTCGTGTTGGACAGCCAGATTGGGATATATTATTTAAGAGTCTGATATCGAATGATGTTACTTCAACAGCAAGGAATACCAATGTATTTTTCTGTGGACCAAACACTATGGGAAAAGCCATTCACCAACATTGTACGAACTTCGGGATGCGTTATTACGAGGAAAAATTTTAGTACTGATTTTGATTTTAGTTTTTGTAATAAGATGCTCAGTTTCGTTATTATTTGTGAATGACAAGCGTAACCATTAGACTGAGTAGACAAGAGTGCCGTGTGGGCGTGAGTATGAATCGCTGAATCTAGTAGGCAAGTTTGATTTTCATGTTTTTTATCTGACAATGTTGCTTATTGTATTTTAATTTAATACTAAGCTTTCGAAGAAAAATATTTATGCACGAAAGTGATTCTTCTATCAAAGTCTCTATTATACAATTCATTTCCGAAATATTCCCAAAACTCTACAGCAGGAATAGCTTTCGGTGTAGTGATAGGCCATTATCATGAAAATATGAGAGCACATCATTGAATTCTGCTGTCTACATTCATGTACCATATATAAGTGAATCACTTTTCACATTATTCGAGTTAGATTTAGAGATGGCATATATAGTTCACTTTGCTTTGAAGCTGAGGATCTGGCCTCGGAATGCCAAGATCCATGTTTCATGCCTCACACTGGGGGAGAATCATCAGTTGGCTTTGGTTCTGTCGTATTCGTTCGCAAAAGGATTCGAAAGTTATAACCAAAATACATTTATCTATACAAAAGTTTACTTGAAAATAAAGAACAATAGATATCCATAAAGGCAGTGTGAGTCTCGAAGACTCAAGATCGCGATTTCATGTCTCCCTTCCCCGGATGAGGATGAGACTGTGAGTTTATAATAGAAAGATTCAAAATATTATACAATGCGTTTTCAACTATTGCTTAGATAGTCATCATCATATATGTTCAGAATGTAATACTACATAGATTATTAAAAGATACCTGTATATTTGAAATTACTTTATGGAAGTACAAATGTGTAGCCAACATGAAAAGTAAAATCACAAGACGTTTTGGATGATTATGTTACTTACGAAAAGTATACAAGTTCTGCAGAAATAGTGTATAACAGAAAGCAAATGGAAGAACGAGAGAACATCTGACTCAACTTAATCTTTTCATGCAGCAGTCTGGTAGTATACAAATACCATTTATTTTTCTGCGTCTTTGAATTTTACACACGGTTTTACATGTTCTATTTGCTGTCCCAATCTGCTTGTAGATTGGGACTGTGCTTCGTTAACATGATCGATGAATGGTAACAAATGAAACCTATTATAACGACAAAAAGGACCTAAGAATCCTTGGAAGTCGGATGTGCGTATGAGTATGGATGTTGGTGTGAGGTGTAGATGTGAATGAAGAGAAAAAATTAACCAACCCAGTGGGCAGAAAAAGGAAACCAGGCGCAATCTTTACAATTAATAAAGCTAATAACTTGTTATTTTGTATGATTATTCTTCTCATTTGATGCTGATTACTCCTGCCTATGTAGGATCTTCTACTCAAAAAATTTCTGAAAAAATAGGTGTTTACTGAAAGTTTCAACTCAAAACCGTACTCCGCTTCAAGCCACCTTGAAAGTTGAATTTTTAATTTTCTCTTGAAACTTTGCACAGATGATGCTTTCAATGAAACTACTTCGCTGAAACTTTCATAACGAACTAGTTTTATTGAAAGCTTCGTCACTGCAGAGTTTCAGAACAAAACTAAAAATTCAACTTTCAACTTGCCCTGAAGAGAAGTACGGGGTTTCCTTGAGAAACTCAATAGTAATTCTATATCTTAAGAACGAATCGTTGTACTAGTTTGAAAACTCATGTACTTAACCCTTTACGGCCGGATGTTGCCAAATGGCAACATTTTGCCAATATCATCTTAGGATTTATCTTAAAGTGATGAGATATAGTTCCTTAAGCGATTTGATAATTAATTACATGCATTTTAGGGCAAACCTATGCCTTTTCAAGAAAGGAGAAAGCTATTATTGACGAGAGGGATGAATTCTTCCGTCAACACCCGAAACAGCCACCGAGTCGAAATGATCTGTTTTCCATTTATGCGAGTACTCGATGCGAGAAGTAACTAGTGGTTAATTTTCCTCTACAGTTCCATTATCTATTATATCAATAAGATGAATCATTCAGTTTACTCGAAGAATAGAGTACAAGAATGTTGCCTTTTGGCAACATCCGGCCGCAAGGGTACAAAAAGTTGGGAATATTGAATTATTTTTCCTCGATGGAAGTCCAATAATTTGCTGTTAGTTTTAGTCCAGATTATCAAACAAAAGCATACTTTGTTTATCTGCCTACCTCTTACAGCCTCAATGTGCGATATATTCTCATAATGCTCAAAAACTTTCCGAGATAGTGCACATTTCACCTATTTTCCCCAGAGAAGCTCACAAATTCAGCGAGATTCGAACAAGATTTACAGTACATCATAGTATTCCTATTCAGACTACTATAAAACATTACTAGTCTTGTTAAAATCTTACTAAATTCATGGGCTTCCCTAGGGAAAATAGGTGTAATTTGCACTATTTCAGAAAGTTTTTGAGTATTTTGGCAATATATTGCACATTGAGGCTGTAAGAGGTAGGCAGATAAACAAAGTATGCTTTTGTTTGACAATCTGGACTAAAACCAACAGCAAATTATTGGACTTCTATCGAGGAAAAATAATTCAATATTCCCAACTTTTTGTACTTTTGCGGCCGATTGTTGCCAAAAGGCAACATGTTGGCATTCGGCTCAGTATCAGTTCTTTTAACTCCAAGATGGATTTTGGTAACCTTCACATCTAAGAGACAAAGAATATATAGAAGGAGAATTTTTTGCTTGCTATCTTCTGGTAGCCGGCCGTAAAGGGTTAAGCTTCTACTGTCTATTGAAAACGGTTGCAAACTCGATCGATCTAAAAGATAAGTATTTATTTTATAAATCTCGCGGAACCGATCTCGATGGTCGATTATATTGCGAAGTCGTAACTCAGTCAGGATTTAAGAACGCATCTTTCTGCATCTACCCAAGATGGATGATGGCAGGCTCTATAAAATAATAAATTAAAATGCAAATAAAAGTCTCCGCCCAAGCCCGCGAACGAATTGCATTCTTGACTAATCGTTATTTTTTAGTACATTACGACCAAGTTTTTGGTCTAATTAGAGCAGAAGGAATCTCAGGCAGTCCAAAAGGCCTGCAATATAAAGCAAACATAGAACGCTAATTAACAACATTATATCTAATCAATATAATTAGGTCTGTAACTAGAAATATAAGCCTTACCTTTGAAGTTCTATCAGTGATATTCATCCATTTTACCCACTTTATGACAGATACCGCAAGACAGCCACCTGCCTGCAATCAGAATCCAAGATACACTAAAATTCGGGACCTTTTTAGCTTCAATACTAGCTATGATATACGGTCAGATCTCATAAATCGACTTTCTTGTCGGTTTACCCACTGTGACCCACACCCACACTGGCATGGAGAACAACAATAGTTACCAGGCAACGGCAGAGGTCACCAGTAATGCGACCAACGCGTATCTTTTTCTCCAGACAAACCCAGAGCAGCCGCACTTGGCAGTAACTTGAGGATTTTCTTCTCGTATTTGTCGCTCTGTAAGAACAAATTTATGCGAAAGTATCTGGACAACTCTTTCTCTTCATTTTTTACTCGCTTAGACCGATTCTAGACTGATGAAAAACTATGGTTTATGACCAGAATGTTGCGTTTTTGAATAATTGGCTCGCACATGTTCTGTCTGTCTCTACTCGAGAATACCAAAGAAACCTTTTCACATTTAAAGAAATAGTTTGCAAGAAAACATTTTTCGAAACATTTCTTCATCTTTCTAAGTTATGCCTGTATATCTTCTACGTCTAATGAGAGAGATTGAGCAAGTTATTTCAGTTCATTTTTCTTTTATTCCATCCGTTATCCCTAAAACTTCTCGAAAGAACGTAAGAGAAATAGAGACAGTCAGTTTAGCTTTTCTTTCTTTTACTTTGTTAACTCATCGTAATTGCTATTGCGCATTCTAGAAGACAAAAGTAATCAGAAAAGTATCTCTACTTTTATTTTCCATCATTTACTTATTATAATAGTTGATAATTACCTTGTCAGGAAAACTAATCGATTAAATTGATATTTCTATTACTTTCTCAGTTATGCCTATATATCTCTGCGATCTGACAAGACCACTTGACAAAGTTTGTTCAATATAGTTTCCTTTTGTTCCATCAGTTATGCTTACACTTTTTCTAAATCTTGTAAGAGAAATCGAGACAGATAGTTTAGTCTTCTTTCATTTTACGTTATTAACTTATCCCAACTGTTATTGTGCATTCTACAAGAGAAATTTAATCTGAGAAAAACGTCGATTTTTGTTTCTTCTCCATTTAGTTATTATGATAATTGACCATTACCTTATGAGAAAAACTCGTTCGGTTAGTTTATACTTATATTCCGTTCTAAGCTATGTCTATATATATCGTCTAAATCTAATGAGAGATATTAAGAAAGTTAGTTCAATTCATTTTTCTTTTGTTCCATCACTGATGCCTAAACTATTACGGTACCGAGTAAAATAAACAGAGACAGTTACTTTAGTTTTTTTTCTTTTTACGTTATTTACTTATCGTAATTGTTATTGCGCATTTCAGAAGAGAAGTATAATTAGAAAACTATGTCTAATTTTATTTTCCGTCTTTACATTTTTATGATAATTGAACCATAAGTTGTGAGGAAAACCAATCTAGTCAGTTTATACTTATATTCCTTTCTCAGTTATGCGTATATAAATTCCAGATCTGATAAGAGATATTGAGAAACTTTGTTTCGCTCAGTTTCGTTTTGTTCTATCAGTTATTTCTAAATTTTTTTCTGAAATGACTATCATTTCCCACAAATTGTGGTTTCCTGAATCGATTCCTAAATCGAGTCTATATTTGTGAAGTTTCAAACAATTATGATCCATTCTGGTGGTCAAGTAGGAACTTTAATTTAGGAACTGGAAACTTTTATTCAGAAACTTTTTAATATAAGAAATATCAAAGATGTGTTGTATATATTATATTAAAAAGTTTCTAAATAAAAGTTCCTACTTGGTCATCCGAATGGATCATAATTGTTTGAAAGTTCACAAATGTGGACCCAATTTAGAAATCGATTCAGGAAACCACAATTTCTGGGAAATGATAACCTATCTTTGTCTGAACCTTATCAGAGCAATGGAGACTGCTAGTCTGTTTTTTTCGTTGTATCTTCTATACTTGTCGTAATTTTTATTGAGCATTCGAGAAGACAAGTGGAATTAGAAATTATCTCTACTTTTCTTTTTTCATCATTTGGTTATTACCATAATTGACATTCAACTTATAAAAAAAACTCAAGTGGATGAGTTTGGTATTCTTCTCTCATTCCAGTTATGTCTATATGTCTTTCGCATCTTATGAGAGAAATCAAGAAAGCTACTTTTGCTTGGTTTCCCTTTGTTCTATTATTTGCGTCGAAAGTTTTCTCCAATCTTATAAGAGCAATCGAGACAAGTAGTTTAGTTTTCTTTCGTTTTACCTTCTTTACATATTGTGTTAGTTATGGCGAATTCGAGAAGAGACGTGGAACCATAAAATAATCTCTACGTCTTTTTTTTCATCATGTAGTTATTACAATAATTTACCATCACCTAATAAGAAAAATCAAATGAGCAGTTTAGTATTCTTCTCCTCTACGAGTTATATCTCTTTATGTTTCGAGTTTTATGCGATAAATTGAAAAATTAGGTTTCATTAGTTTCTTTTTGATCCGTTAGTGACGCCCAAAACTTTTATTGAATCTTATAACAGAAATAGGAAAAAGTAATTTAGTTTTCTTTCTTTTTACGTTGTTCAGTTATCGTAATAGTTATTGCGCATTAATCAAGAGAAATGTAACCAAAAATAAACTCCACTTGTGTTTTTTGTTCATTCAATTATTATGATAATTAACCATTAGCATATAAGAAAACTGATTCTATGAGTTTATACTTCTATTCTTATCTCAGTTATGCTTATATATCTCTTCGATCTGATAAGACAAATTGAGAGAGTCAGTTTAGTATGGTCACGTCAGTTATTCGTAAACTTTTGCCGACTCTTATGAAAGAAATAATAAATGTCAGTTTAGTCTTCTTTCATTTTATATCATTTACTTTCGTAATCGTTGTCGCACGGTACAGAAGAACAATGTAATTAGAAAATAAGGTCTAGTGTTTTTTTTGCTGATTTAGTTATTACCATAATTGACCATCAAATTATGAGAAAAACTAGACGGGCGAGTTTAACATTCTTCCCATCTTCGAGTTATGTCTCAATGTCTTTCGTATCTTATGCAAGAAATGGAGAAAGTTAGTTTTGTTTAGTTTTCCTTCATTCTAGAAGTTAGCTCTAAATTTTTTTCAAGCCTTGTAAAAGGAATTGAAAAAGGTTAGTTTAGTTTTCTATCGTTTTACGTGATTTACCTATTGTGATTGTTATGGCACAGTATCCATGGGAAATATAGTCAGAAAATGAAATGTACTTTTCTTTTTTCATTCAGTTAATATGATAATTGACCATTAGATTATGAAAGACACTGGTTCGGTTAGTTTATAATTATATTCTTTGCTCAGGTATATCTATATGACACCCTGATCTGATAAGACAAATTAACATAGTTAGTGTAGTTTGCTTCTGATCGATCAGTTGTACCTTAACTTTTCCGTAATCTTATAACGGAAATGGAAAACATCAGGGTAGTCTTCTCTCGTTTTACGTTATTTACTTGTCGCAATTGTTACTGCACGGTATAGAAGAGAAATGTAATCAAAAAGAAAACTATAGTTTGTCTGTGCATTTAATCATTACCAGAATCGACCATTACCATATGAGGAAAACCACCTTGATTAGTTTATACGTCTATTCGTTTCTGAGTTACGCTTATACTTCTCCCGGATCTGATAAGACAAATTAAAAAATACCTTACTTTTTTCAATTGTTTCATTAGTTATGCCTAGGCTTTTGATATCCCTATAAGCGAAATAGAGAGGACCAATTCAGTTTTCTTTCGTTTTACGTCACTCACTTACCATAACTGTTATTTTGCATTTGATAAAAGAAATGTAATTAGAAAATGATGTCTACAGTAATTTTTTTTCATTTAGCTATTACGATAATTGACCACCAACCTATGAGAAAAACTAAATGGGTGAGTTTAGTATTCTTGTCGTATTCGAGTTGTGTCCATATATCTTTCGCATCTTATGGAAGAAATGGTAAAAGCTAGTGTCATTTAGTTTTCATCTGTTACAATAGTTACGTCAAAAGTTTTCCGGAATCTTATAAGAGAAATTAAGACAAGTAGTTTAGTTTGCTTTCGTTTTACGTTATTTACTTAACGTAATTGTTATTGCGCATTCTAGAGGAGAAATGCAATCAGTAAATGAAGTCTACTGTTCTTTCTTGTTCATTTAGCTATTGCGATAATTGACCAGAAACCCATGAGAAAAACTAAGTGGGTGAGTTTCGTATTCTTCTCGTCTCCAGTTACGCCTAAATATCTTTCGCATTTTATGGAACAAAAGAGGAAAGCTATTGTTCTATAGTTTCGCTTTGTTCTATCAGTTATCCTTAAATTTTCCTTGAGTCTTATAGCAGAAATGCAGAAAATCAGTTTAGCCTTCTTTCGTTTTGCGTTATTTACTTATCGTGATTGTTATTGCGCATCCCTAAGGAGAAATGCAATCAGCAAAAAAAGGCCATATTTCATTTTCGTTCATTTATTTATGATGATAATTGGCCATTATTTTATGAAAGAATCTGATTCGGTTAGCAGATACTTCTATTGTTCTCTTAGTAATGCCTATATATCTCCCAGATGTGATAAACCTAATTGACAAAGTTAGTTGACTCGAGCATACTGCTATTTCATTACTTGTGCCTAAACATTTCGTGAGTCTTATAAGAGAAATGGAATAGGTCAATTTAGTCTCCTTTCTATTTGCATTATTTACTTATTGTAATTGTTATTCGATAGTATAGAAGAGACGTGTAATGAGAAAATAAGGTCTAGTGTTTTTTTCTTGATATATTTATTACCATAATTGACGATCAGCTTATGATAAAAACTAAATGGGTGAGTTTAATATTCTTGTCATCTTCGAGTTATCCTTATATATCTTTCGCACCTTATGAGAGATGTGGAACAAGCTAATTCTGTTTAGTTTCCCTTTTGTTCTATCACTAATCTCTAAAATTTTTTGGAAACTCATACAAAAGATGCAGAAAGTTAGGTTAGTTTTCTTTCATTTTACGTTATTTAGTTATTGTAATTGTTATTGTCCATTCTAGAGAAGAAATGTAATTAGCAAATTATCTCCTTTTTTTTTCATCATTTGGTTATTACGATAATCGGTCATTACCTTATGAGAATAACTGATTCGATTAGTTTATAGTTGTATTCCTTTCTCAGTTATAGTTTCAAATCTCCCGGATCGGATAAAACAAATTGACAAATCTAGTTCAATATCGTTTCTTTTTTGTTCTATTAGTTATGCCTAAAGTTGTCCTGAATCTTATAAGAGAAATGGAAAATATCGGTTTCGTCTTCTTTCCATTTACAGCTATTACTTATCATAGATGTTATTGCTGAGTAAAGAAGAGATATGTAATCAGGAAATGAAGTCTACTATTTTTTCTTTGCATTTACCAATTACGATAATTGACCATCAACTCATAAGAAAAACTAAATGAATGAGTTTAGTATTCTTCTCGTTTTCTAGTTATGCGTATATATCTTTTACATCTTAGGAAAGAAAATTTGAAAGCTAGTTTGGTTTAGTTTCAATTTGTTCTATCATTTATTCGTAAACTTTTTCTTGAATCTTATAAGAAAAATGCAAAAGATTAGTTTAGTTTTCTTTCGTTTTACGTTATTTACTCCTCGTGATTGCTATTGCGCATTCTAGAAGAGATATGTTATTAGAAAATAAATTCTACTTTTGTGTTTTGTTAATTCAGTTATTATGCCAATTGATAAATACCTTATGAGAGAAGCTAGTTGGGTTACTTTTTAGTTTCATGCCTTGCTCAGTTGTGCTGTTATATCTTCGCCATCTCATAAGACAAATTGAAACAGTCACCTGAGTTTAATTTCTTTTTGCTTCATTCGTTATGGCTAAACTTTTCCTCAGTCTTATAAGAGAGATGGAAAAGGTCAGTTTAGTCTTCTTTTGCTTCAGGCTAGGTACTCATCGTAATTATTATTGCGCAGCACAGAAGAGAAATGTAATAAGAAAAAAACTTGTAGTTTTGTTTGTTCATTTAGTTATTACCATAATTGGTTATCCACTTATACAAAAGAACTAAAATGGTGAGTTGAGTATTCCTACCGTCTTCGAGTTATGCCCATATATCTTTCGCACCGTATGAAAAAATGATAAAGGTTAGTTTCGTTTAGTTTCCATTTGTTAGATCAGTTATGCCAAAACTTTTCGGAATCTTATAAGAGAAATCGAGAGAGGTAGTTTAGTTTTATTTGGTTTTATACTATTAACTCATCGTAATTGTTATTGTGCATTTGAGAAAAAAAATGTAATCGGGAAAATAAGTCTACTCCTTTTTGTTCATGTAGTTATTATGGTAATTCACCATTATCTTATGCGAGGAAGAAAATAGGTATTAGTTCAGTGTACTTCTCCTGTGTCAGTTATGCTCGTATTATGTTTTTTGGCTATGCTGTCGGAGAAATTTGCAAACAAGGTTTTGTTTACTGTTCTTGTTCTTTTAGTTGTTGAGATATGCTGGTAGTTCGGTGTTGTTTCATTAGAGAATCAGTATTAGAAAAAGCAACTCGAGTTTTCTTTTTCAGAAGCAGTAATTTCGATAGCCGCTGAAGATTTAATCGCATTTAAATGGACATTTTTTGTGTGTTGTAAGATAAATCGAGTAAGGTAATCTAGTTCTCTTTTGTGAAACACGATCTGAAAGAAGTCTTGAAGTGTTCAGGGGTAGAAGTTTGCACCCCTTCCCCCACTGACCGTGAAAGACAAGACTTTCGACCCATCACAGATCTTGATAGACAGGGCTTTGCACTCATCACAAACCTTGGCAGACGGGGGTCGAATCCATCATAGTCCTTGACAGACAGAGCTTTGGACCAATCACGATCCGGGCCAGACAGGCTCTGGATCCATCACAGTCTGGGTCAAAGAGGGCCGGGACCCATCACACTCCAGTACACCCAGGCTTTCGATCCATCACAGACCCTGACAGACAGGTATTGAGTCCATCACAGACCTTGACAGACAGGGATTGGGACCCATCACAGTTCGGGACAGGCGGGCTCTGGATCCGTCACAGTCTGGGACAGACACGGCTCAGATCCATCACACACCGTGACTGACGAGCTTTGGGCCCATCACAGTTCAGTACAGCCGGACTTTGGACCCATCACAATCCGAGACGGAGAGGACTTTGGGTCCATCACAGATCGTGACAGACACGAATCGAATCATCACAGACCTTGACAGACAGGGCTTTGGGTCCATCACAGTCCGGGACAGACGAGCTCTGGATCCATGACAGTCTGGGACAGACAGGGCTCAGACCCATCACACACTGTGACAGACAGGCTTTCGACCCATCACAGTCCAGTACAGCCAGGCTTTCGATCCATCACAAACCGTGACAGACAGGAATCGAATCCATCACAGACCTTGGCAGACAGGGATTTGGACCTATCGCAGTCCGGAACAAACGGGCTCTGGATCCATGGCAGTCTGGGACAGACAGGGCTCAGATCTATCACACACCGTGGCTGACGAGCTTTGGATCCATCACAATCCGGGATAGAGGGGATTTTGGACCCATCACAGACTGTGACAGACACGAATCGAATCATCACAGACCGTGACAGAGAGGGATTTGGACCCATCACAGACCTGGACAGACAGGGCTTTGGATCCATCACAGTCTGGGATAGACAGGGCTCTGAACCCATCACACACCGTGACAGACAGAGCTCGAATCCATTACAGATCTTGACAGACGGACTCGGGACCCATGACAGTCCAGGACAGACAGGTTCTAAACCCATCACAGTTCGGGACAGACAGAGCTTGGGACCCATCGGAGACCGTGACAGAAAGGGGTCGAATTCATCACAGACCTTGACAGACAGGGCTTTGAACCTATCACAGTCCGGGGTAAACGGATTCTGGACCCATCACATCCCGGGACAGAAGAGCTCTGGACCCATCCCTGTCCGGGACAGACAGGGCTCAGGTCCATCACATATCATAACAGACAGATTCCAGAATCACCATAGACTGTGACAGAAGACTTCAAGGATATATCAGAGATAATGTATAACTAACAGACAATTGGAGCACACATGAAGTATTTTCATGTCGACGCTGTATAATGTAAATTAAGCCATGATGAAGAAACGTTCGCGAATATGCATGAAGGATATCCCTCGTTTTTGACTTTCTGGTTCTCGAAGATGGTAGAATCGATCAAGCTGAAATTTTCAGCACAGATAGAGCATTAAAAATAAAGCGATACGTATTCGAGGAAAAACTTTCAAGTAGGTTTTTGAGGGGTTTTCTGAAAAACCGCGGTTTTGCAGAGGCCCTCAACCTGGAGCATTACGACTCCCCTGAAAGTTTGTTTGATTGGGCTGAAATTTGTTTTTAGATGCCTAAGACTATTTCTCAGCGGTAAATTTAAGCTTTTTCAAAAATCTCACTTTCTCTTTTTTATAAGAAAAATACGCCAAAAGTCGTGTTTTAGCTCCCGGTCTTGGCTTCCAGGATCCTGTAACACCGGGTGGGAATGTCAAAAATGAAAACGCACGCTTTTACTTCTGGGGAACACTTTCAAGTATAAGTGGTAAAAATTTCAGCCTGATCGAAGTATGTTAAGGGTGTCGCAAGCAACCCAGATTTAGAAAATTGCTTTTTTACGAAACCCTAAGAAGAAGGAAAGAGGTTGCATGTGATCACTATGAAAAAAAAATTTTCCGAATCCTATAACTCTGTAAAGTAAGCTATTTTGAGTCGAATAATGTCTCTAATTACAAATAGCATCTCAGGCTATCATATGTTATACTCAGCGCGAAATCGAGTTTTCGGTCACAAAAGAGGGGGTATTCTTAAAAAAGAAAAGTTTTTAGAGGATTGGCAACAACAGCTACATCTTGTTTCATATTTTAATCCCACAGGAATTGCGCCTACAGCTTTCATCTCGGTGTAATGTTGAATTATTATTAAAATGTCTTCAATTGTTTTTCGCATAACCTTTTATGGTTTCAAGCTATGCAGCTAGGGCTATCGTCATTCAAAAGAACATCCTCGGGGAGATAAATTCATATGAAATTCATCAGGTTTAAAGGCCTCCTTGAAGGTTTTTTTGTAACCGATTTTTTTGTTCTTTGTCTTCATTACTTTTGATGATAATCTAACATGAACTTCAAATTATTGCCTGAATCTCGATGTATTTGTAGTAAAAATTTTAAAAGCTCTCCATTCGCTTCTCAGCTTCTTATCGTTATACACGGTGATCGAAATATTCGATTTTTACACAAATATATTGAGATTCGGACAGCGATTTAGTGTAATTTGATGTTAGATTATGATGAAAACTCATGAAGATAGACAACAAAATGAAACTGGTGCGAAAATAACCTTGAAGAAAGTCTTTGAATCTAACTAATTTCTTATGAATCCACTTCTACATGATCGCTCTTTTGAATAATAACAGCCCAGTCTCCATAGCTTGAAACGATAAAAAGTTATTTGAAAAACAATGGAGGACATTTTAATAAATACTCAACATCAATTCTGCTGATATTTGTAGAACATTCAATGAGAAGAATTGAAAGGGGTAATTTAGGTTTGTTTTTCCTTTATTTAGTTTGCGGACAATTATGGAACATCTTACAGAGGACAATAGAATGAACGTATGTTGACGTACCGCTTTCAAGGCTTAAATGGGACGCTGACAGATGTTGTTTAACCTCTTTAAAACGAATGCAAAATAGCTAAATTCAACAATTTCTGGTAGAGTTTCATTATTTTCTACGATAGTCGTTTAGAAAAATATGAATCTGTCATATTTGTTTCTGCATTTCGAGGAGAAATTCTTCATTATTTTATGGGTAGACTGTTCAGGTGCCTTTTTGCTAGTCGTTTATTAATTTTCTTTTTCGTATTTTGTTTTTCTTTTATATACCTCGTTACTGTTTTTAGTGTAGAATTAACTAGCAAAGAAGCATGTTATACACGTCCAATATAACTACAGCAACAGATCTTAACATATTAATATGCACATCAACCAACTGAAAAACACTAATATGGATGATTTTCCAAAGTTTTAATTTGATCAATTTAGGCTTTTTATGTTGATTATATAGTAACTGTGACAAATCAATGCATTACTACCGCATCAGCTTTGACATCTTGCAGATAAGTTTTTATCTACTCAAAAATCAACAGATACATTATTTGACACATTCTGAAACATATTTTAACCATTCAAGTTACAAGGAACAGTTTGGAATGCTTTAAAATAGTCTAAATCATGTCGTAAATATCTTCCAGAATCCGTTTCAGTTCCTCTAAAATTGTAGGAAATGAGTCTGGCGCCTGTTTTTTCTTGATTGCTAAAGTCAATTATGGATAGGGGATTTTCAAGGTCTGTAGTGAAAAGAGGGGAGCCAGAAGACTGCAGCCGAGAATGTGCAATCACAACGTTCTGCGGAAACACACATGAGTTCCACAAAAAACATCACTTTGCCCTTATTTCTCTTCGTTTAGTCACCATAAAAGTTTCGATGATCCTCGTGAGAAATCAAATAATTTCAATTTTCTTTTCTTGATTAATTTTTTCTGATAGTTGTCGAATGTTTTACGAGATAATCAAAAGACAAATTACTTTTTACTTTTGTTTTCACCATCTAGCTTTTGTGATAGTTTTCCAACATCTTTAGAGGCGGATAGAATAAAATGGTTCAGTTTGTTTATGTTTTGTAATAGAGCCTTTTGTGTTACTATGCTTGACCATTGATTAAGTGGTGTCGGATTTCCTACTATTTTGTTGTTTTAAGGATCGGTTAGATAACTCTTTCGTAAATGATGAAAAGTTCATAAAATAGAGGCTTATATTTGCTGCTTAAGAGGCCCACTTTAGACTAATAATCATCTTGAATAGTTCCTTATACTGCGTCATATACTCTTTTATATACCCTTGGTGCCATTGATAATCCCTGTGGACTCTCCTACCAACCTTTTCATAAATCCTTGACATGGTTGATTATCCTGATGAATCCTTCCATATACCCATTCATGAAATCTTGGTGTGGTTTATGATTTTGGTGAACTATTCTATTGATCGTTTTGATAATGCATTTAAAGGCTATTACAAAGTATTTAGGAAGTTCATGTACTCTTATGAAGGATTTATCAAAGTGCAACGCATAACAAAACGTTTAAGGCTTTATGAATATTATGAAGTTTTGCATAAGTCTTTCAAGAGTGGTATTTGAAGAACATAAACCTTTTATGGATTCGTTCTAACAGATTTATGAAGCTTGCAAAAAACGGTAGAAAAAAGGAATTTCATACATTGCGCTTTCATAAGTCCTTTAAAGGTTTATTATTCTGCGTTTGTTTTACAGTGAAGATGATAGGCATAAGGGCATGTTGGTTAGAGGATAAATCTTTTGGAATAGGCATAAAATATAGACATAAGGATATACATAGGGTTTATAGGCCTCACGTATAAACATGCGTATGTAGGTGTGAGATAATAAATTCGGCACATAAGTTTATGAATATAGGCTTAAGGGTATCAGTTTAACGGCATATGACTAAGGTTACAGATATGATATTACATGTACAGGCACGTAGTGTTATGATAAGGAAGCGAAGGTTTACCGGTAGCTCCAGTTTCTGTTCATTAAGGTCGTATACATTTATTTACATGGAGATACGATCATAAATGTTAGTGCATATTGCCGTTGCCGCCAGAAGTACGAAAGTTTTACGGCGCAGATATCACTGTTTAAGATGCACGTATTTTGCCTTATGCAGCACGTCGATCGTTTCTGATCGTCATAATGTTCGACCTACGATATCTGGGCTTTTGTCGCTTTTGGTTCTTATCAAAAAAATAATGATAAGTGCAGACAGCAGATTATTTCCATTAGCGTCATCAATTTGATTATTCATTATATATTAACAGATGATAGTGAATGGGAAAGAGAACAACTATAGAGCGTTAATGACTTACATCCAACTTAATCGTGTCAGATTTCTTAAGGTTGATTGCAGGATCCGATTAGACCTTGTCATATTTTCGGATTACTGATCTGATCGAAAACGACAAGATTCACTAATCGGATTTCTTGATCTGGGTTCTTCCACCATACCGACTATTCAGTTGAAGTGCGCATGAAATAAGATTACTGAATTGGATTTAGTAACCACTCATCAAAACCAAACTCGCCATCATGGTCCAGCACAGTCATTTACCAACAGATGAGCGAGACTTCGGTCATATAGGAAGAATGGAGTATTTTTGCTCAATCTCTAAGTTGTTGTGGTTTGAATAAGAGTTAGAGGAGAACGGAAAGAGAGAAGCTAGGATCGATGATTAAATATAGCTCTAATGTTATGCAGCTAAGCTATCACATTCAGCTATTTGAGGCCACAATAGTTGATCAGATTGACACGTCATTTTTTTGTCGTAATCTATAGGGATGCAACAGCGCCGATGGTTTCCACGTGCGCCCTACAGATTCATCGCCCACTAGTGTCACCAGCCCACCGGTTTACTACAACATCGATGCACCGTAAGCATCGGTCATGACGCACTGCGATTGAAGTTATCTGAGTTTCACTGGTTCCAATCAAAAGTGGATGTAGCCGTTTCATAATCGAAAAGTGCACACTGAGTCGGTGCACATCTAGCTGCTTGAATGTATGATCGAATTTCTGAAACTTTATACGCGGTTCGTATACAGTGGCCACTCGACGATTACGGTACTGAGTGTATCATATGACAGCCAACATGAGTATTTTCATACAACTGGCATCTGCTAGCGTAAAGCTACCTGAATATGAAAGATGCTTATGCAGATAACTTAGGAATACGGTCCCAACTATTACCGGTAAGGTTAATAATGCCGATTAGGACATCAGCAACCTACAGTCATGGTCGATTTCTACCATTATTCAGACGGCTTAAGGCTCAATACGTCCAGTGGTGCCGATACATCGGTCTACACCGCTGGTTTCTATACTTTCACCGACTTGAACCTCTGTCGTATCCCAAATCTCTGATGAGCATTTGCAAAAGTCACTGCGTTTGTACAAAAGGTCACTCCTAAGCGGAAAATTAAGTGCGAATAATAAAATGCGACATTTTTTGTCATTTAAGACCATCTGCAGTTGCGAAAGAAATTTTTTCAATCTTAAATAAATGAAACCAAAATATAGAATCACGCGGATTTCATTCTCGAAATAATTTGATTGTAATATTAGTAATTTCGAAACAGAACGCCAATAGCTCTGGAGTATAGCTGAGTCATAGAAGAACACACAAAACCCCAATTGTTTTCTATGTTCAGTGTATCGCAAAGGCTCAGGTTCTCATAACATAACTGACGAAGACATTTGTCTTATATCTATAATGCATGATATGCATCATTTCATCATATCCATGGATAGGACTACCGAAACACTACTAGGCATATCATCATTCTCTATTCGTTTCTTTTCATTGGATGGAAAAGTTTGAGAAGAAAAGAAAATCACCGAAGCATTATCATAGGGCATTCTACGACAAACTAGATAGTTTCTTCGACTTCTACAACATACTGAATATTAATTTTTTTCATAGAAGTTCCTATTATTAGTTTTCCCATTTTCTTTCAGTTGTAATTGGAATAATTGAAGAAGAAAATTTTCAATCAAGTTTTCACGACATAAATTCATGTTAATCTCCAAAAGTAGACCTAATTTCTTTTGATAAAGCTATTAGAATGGCACATGTGAACGACTTTATTTAGTAATGTTAGTTAAATGCTATAAGTTAAGAGTATTTAGAATATTGCATAGAAAAATGTCTAATAGAGTTGCTTCTCAATAAGTAGACTTTTTATGCTGTGAATCTATTCGAATGATACGGTTGAAACTAAGAGAGCAAGCTTTATGGAGTACATGCCAAAGCTTTTGAGAACCATGGTTGAGAGGAGAGAGTAGCTAAAAACAGTAACGAAGAAAAATTGATTGTCGTGAACAATCTCTATAATACAAAAGTAACGACACAAAGGAAATTTATCATAGATGGGTAATTCTACTGCCATCGTACTTTTATCCATAGCTAAAAAAGATTCATTATGGGTGAGTGGGACTATTTTCTCTTAATCTACTCACCCTTACAATAGATATTCATCTCAGCCATAGTTTCCCAGAGTTTGGACATGTGCTCAGTAAAGATTGCTCTATTATTTTCCAACGTTATCATTCGATTAGCTTCACAGCATACAAGGCCTTCTGACTTAGAAGCGACTGTTTTAAGAATATTTTTATACAATATTCTAAAACCTCGTAGCTAATAAGCGATGCAAACGTTTTTGAAAAACGTCATATTCTGTTAGACCATCATGCAAACTTCAAAATCAATGAAATTTTTTTTATTTAGAAAGAGTAATGTCTCCAGTACAAATCTTGTATAAAGCATAATTTTTCCCGAATGTACCTAAGAAGAAGGAAACTCCAAAAACAAAACATCTCTAGAAACGCTCTTGCAATTTCATCATCGCGCAACATCAGTTTTGTATTTTCGATTAGGCTTTTTATGTTAGAAGTCATATGGAAAACTATGTTTAATCGTGAGTAATGTAGCGTTAAGAGTGTTCGTTCCAATAGTGCATTGGAAGTTAAATTTACTCTTGGTTTTTATAAAAAATATGTCTATTTCTAAAAAGGTATTGTATAAGTTGGTCGCTCCTAATAACTGACCATTTTGCAACAATTAAAAATATTTTTTCAATTATTTTTTTTTGCTAAGTATCTATGATCTGACACATTTCGAACAAATAACGCACCACGAATTCAGTTCATGATTAGATTCCGAAGATAAGGAATGACGTCCTTTTAAGCTCATCGTTCTTGCAAAACTCATTTTACAAAAAATTTCAATGTCCAATTTTTTCGAATAAATAGGTAAGAACGAATTAAAAAAAAATTACCACAGCTGACATCAAGGAAGCTTTTGATGTACTACACTTTGTCGAATTTCAGTATTAGAATTTGATCCATATAGCTTAAAATAATTGAGAAATACAAACTTTTCCAATTGCAAGAGTGTTGCAAGAATGTTTTTTAGAAATGTTTCATTTTTGGTTTTTTTTTTCTTCTTAGGTACATTCGGAAAAAATATGTTTCATACAGAATTTGTACTTGAGACAATACTCTTTCGAACAAAAAAGATTTCATTAATTTTGAAGTTTGCATTATGGTCTAACAGAATATAATATTTTTCAAAAGACTTTTTCACCGTTCGTTATTACAAAAAACAAATTTAAGAATTTAATGTTTAATATATTATAAAAGTCGATGCAACTATTTAGTTTGTCGGAAACTGCTTCATGATAATGCTTTGATAATTTTCTTCCCGTTGCAAACTTTCCATCGAATAAAAAGAAACGAATAGAGAACGATGATATACCCAAGTAGTGTTTCGGTAGTCCTATCCGTGGATATAATAAAATAATGAATATCCTGCATTATAGAAATAAGTCAAATATCTTCGTCAGTATATGTTATGAGAACTTTAGCTTTTGCGATACACTGAACAGGGAAAATAGTTGAAGTATTGTGTGCTCGTTTATAACTGAAGTGTTCTCCCGAGCTATTGTTGTTCCATTTCAAAATTACTATTAATCAAACTGGAATCTGTACTAGGCCTACGTATTTAACAAGTGGTTGTTCGAAAAGTGGTCATGGAAGGGTTACTGAGAAAGATAATAATGCTGATTTTATAAACTGAGTATCTTTGATGATTTTTCTTGTCATAGATTTTTTTTTATTATGATATCGACGTACACCTACTTGAAAACTAGGGGTGGATACATCGAGTTCTAAAACGCGAAATTCTATGTCATAGAGAGTTGAAAAAAGTGAAAACCTGAAAGAATGACTTTTCTCCACTAGTCTTTCTAAGTCAACATAATTTTCCAAACTTATATTCAATGATTCATTCTGATATTATGGAAAACAGTCTGCTTAAAACCTCAGAGAATGTTTCACATGCCTTTGAATAATACTAAGCTGAAATTGTATACCTCAAACTTGATTGCTACCAAGGAAGCCATTATATAAAATTGATTTCATTTAAATGATTATTTTCGATCATCTTATTAAGAACATGTGATGCCTTCAATGAGTTAAAAAAAAATCATATTAGCTTCATGATTTTAATTAGATTTTTATCAGTTTCATCAGATCAATATGTTGTGTTCCGAAGCTTGAAACTGATTTCCTAATTTTGCTCAGCTTTTCATCATGTCTGAAAGCAAGAGAAAAAGTCGGTCTGCTTGACACTGTTTATAGAAAGCAAAGACGGAATACATAAAGAGAGCGCTTCACTATGTTCAGCCCAATACTTACTGAAATCTGTATGTCACTAGGTCCCATTTTATGTTGACACGGTACTAGGCAAGTCTTAGGACATATTGGATATGGTTTTTCTCTTATCAATGTCAAAGTTTTGTTACAATAGTTTTCTTGGAGCGACTGCGTGGATGTTTTTTCATATTCTATCCAGAAGCTCAAAGTTTTATATCAAAGTCATGAACAATTTTCATAAAAATGATGACACTAAGGAACGAAATTAAGCTGATTTTTTCGAAAACTATCCATATCATGCAATTGTTTTATGACAGGGTGAAAAATAAAAATTTATATGGAATTAGTGTGATTTTTTGATTTTCTGAGCATGATAATGTTTAATATCCTAAATATTATGAGAATGATGGAAGTGCATAATGAAACACGTAAAAAATGATTAGTTTCAATGCATTTTTTACTATTTTAAGGAAATGATTTTGATTAAAACATGATTGTTCCCAAAAATATGTAGAGACCGAAATAGCATCAATTATTTTTCAAAATAATTTATTGAAGTGTCCGTATAATAATTAGAATTTTCCTTTTTCTTGTAATTATCGTCATAAGTTTTTGATTTCATTTGACTTCCTGAGCATTTTTTCACTTATTACTTCTTCCGCACTGAGAAGGAGCTCCTTACTTTCTGCTGCAACGCTATGAAATGATTTTTATATTTGAAAGCTGATAACTATTACGAAGGACGTTATAGACTTTTTTCAACCTTTCCCTCTGGAATGAAAGTGTTTATTATTTATTGTAAGTTCATGGTGTCTTTCTTTTAGGCGTCGTTGTTGAATGAGCGCCACAAATCGGCCAAACAAAATCTTCGAAAATTCCCACGTCTGCTTCTTTATTTGAATATTTTCTAGCAACTGTATTTTTTTTTGAGAGTCATTAATCATTTTCTGTATTCCCAAAAAGGTAACAGCCAATTATTTCTGATTTTCACGGGCTTAGTTGTTTTCTCTTGAGCAGAACACATGGATTGAACGAGAATTTGATAATAATTGCTCCTAGTGATGAGGACTATCCATATAGATTTTTAAATTGATCTATCTACGGATAGCCAAGCTCGATTTTTGAGGTAAAGGTCCTTAGTTATGTATTGAATTCAAAGAGATTGTTTTGAAGATAATGCATGTTCGGGATAGAAGTTGATTACTGCAACTGAGGCTCTGTGTCTAAAATGAACACTGTTGTCTGCTTTCTTCGCCGTTAATGTTAGATGTTGTCTAATTTTCAAAGCTCGCTCATGATTCGATAAAGTTTCGTCAAAAAGCCATATTTTTCCCAAAATTTACTGAACCTTGAGATACTGTTGAAAAAATACACAACATCCAGTATGAACGCAAGTAGAACATGCAAAACTGCTATTCTTTGGCAATACGATTTAGTCTGACTCAAGCATTCTTGGTACGAGAAAGGCATTTTGTCTTCCAAATGATCTCTTTGGACTTTGTGCATACATAGTGCTCTTAAATCAAGACAAAGCTTGTGATGAAGATGTACTCAAAAATACATTCAATGTAAGTGAAACAGTCGAACCACTAGCGAGCAAAATGTAGAAAGACAATGGTAAGTCTACTGAACATTTTGCTTCTGTTAGCAAATGACGTATTTTTCTTGACAACTAATGGTAATTTGGAATAATGAACGAACACTTTTGCCCTTTTTTCTGTTCAATTTAACAAAGTATCAATTTAAAAAAGTTGGAAATTTTTCAGATAATCTAGTCACATTTGGCGAGTCTTATACAGATCTCATTTAAACAAAATGCCTCAAGCAAGTAATGAGCAACCCATGCCAACAGCAGAACCAAATATATTGAAACGATTATATGCTTTTTTTCTGCCAGAAAATCTGTACAAAACCGATGTTTCATTATCTAGCAATGAGAAGTTAGTTGCTACTCGTCTGTACCTTGGACTTCTGGCAGTATCCATAGTGATTTTGTTTGTGTTGACCGCATCAAGTTCGCAAACACGTAGCATCACTGTGGATTCACCGTCAATATCTCAATTTGATTTTCTATCTGCTCGATATCCATTGACACTCTCGTGTCTTTGTTCTCAAGTGACAATCCCCTACAATACATTTCTTTCATTTGCTCCGGAATACCATCAAGTTTGTTCAAGTAAATTCATATCGGAATCATGGATCTCATCAATGTTTTCTATCAACACAACAAACTATTCTCCACTAGATTTTCGCACAAGCGCTTCATCTCAATTTGAAACACTTGCGTTGCTCTGCACTATGGTATCTGAATTTGTTTCTAGCGCAGTCCAAGTATTCACCAACCAGCAACTAATTTCCAGTCGAACTCTATCGCGATCTGCTTTCGATGCTCAATTAATGTCACTTGTGCAACAACTGCAAACAACGACAGTCATCGACATAACAAGTATGGATCAATTTGTTTCATTGAGCATAGATAACAATCAACTAGTGTCGGCATTGCATACCAATTATTTCATTTACAGTGTACCTGGTAGTAGATTATACATCACCTATTCCGGCGTATATATACCAATTCATTATTCGCTTCCCCTTGATCCAACAACGTTTTGCGGTTGTGCCAGTACATATAAATGCATTTATCCATCAGGTTTCTTTAATAATTGGACACTAGAATATCCTTTCTACTATTTTATACCGGATCCACCACCTGTGTTCTCCGTACCGGGTTTTTTTGCTGGATGTATTCCACGCTATTCGATATCCCAATCGACAATGGAATGTTTCTATAACTCAACATGCCTCAATCAAATTCAAGCACTAATGGGTGATACTTCATCTCGTCGTCCACTTAATGACACTATTCAATCTCACTTTAAACCTAATGCAACAATAGAGTCAATGTTCGCCGAATTATTCATCGAGGGTTGGCACGATACGAGAAATTTTACTGCTTACTTCAACACATGTAATCCAAAATCATGTTCGTATACTTATGAAAAACGATTCTATGTTATCTATGTGTTCGTCACTCTCTTCGGTCTTATTGGTGGACTCACTGTGGTACTTCACCTTTTTGCAAAGTTTTTCGTCCAACATTTCATTCGTCGAGTTCGATCAATGAATTGTTGTCAACCTGTTACCAGACAGGAAGTGTTGGCAGTAAATTCTGAAAAACTAAGTGAGTGTACGTGAGTTACAAATTATCCACGGAATTCAATAAAACTGCAGACATCCATAAATAAATGTTAGCGCAATCCCTCCGAGACTGAAATATATAACACGATGAATCCACTCTACTCATAAACCCAAGACCAACGTACGTTGATAATTGTCAATAAAGGTCAGATAGTCGTGCATCATGAAATGTCTATCATGATCTTTGGCTCTAAGATGTTTGTCTGACATGTCTGTGGAACTAAATATAGATTCATTTTCTTTCGTGTGTACTTCAACACTCTTTTACAATCGTGTTTTACAAAACAATATAGAAGAATGTTGTATCTTTCAATGAAAAAATCATCCATTGAATCGTACTAATATCGAGACGACAAAAAACTGAGGATAGCATTCGTTACCAAAAGAAAGTAGAAAATTTGAGAACGTCTCAACTCGTCACGTGACGAGTTGAACAAACAGCAAAAAACAGACCTTTCGTAACACCAAAAATAGGGATATCCAAAAATACAGGGATATCGTAACGAAATTTACAGGGCGATCGTAACGATTAATACAGGAAGTTCGTAACAGTTGCAGAGCTTTCGTAACGACAGAATCAGGGCTTTCGTAACAAAAAATCAGGAGTTTCGCAACGAATTGAACAGGGCTGTTACGAAATGCCTGTAATTGAGGACGTGATGTTTTAAAATGGTACATATCAAATCACAGGTTACGATCACTCTGTAAAATTCGTTACGATAGCCCTGATTTTTTGTTACGAAAGCCCTGATTCTGTCGTTACGAAAGCTCTGTTACGGGCTTTCGTACTGTCAATTCGTTACGAAAGCCAGACAAAAAAAAACGTGACGAGTTGACACATTCCCGAAAATTTATTCAGCAATTTTCCTAATTCAAAAACCTCGGCTATTTCTTCGATCTACATCAGATTAGTTAAGTCTTCTGCAGAAACTTTGGATAGGCTAATCATTTGAACAAGAGGAACAAAAAAGCTATTGATGCCATCTATTGAACAGCTGATACCAAAATGTAGAAAACAGAGCTGTAAGAAAATTTTATGATGAATATCTACACTGTCTCTTATATTTTCCTTTCAAATTATCAAATTTCTCGAAACTTGGCGAATATGAATTTTAAAATAGAGATTTACCTTTCCTACTTTAATAGACCGAACTCCAGTATGTACATAGTTTACTCGGTTATGTGACAAGATTGTTCAAAAATTTTAAAATTTGCTACTTTACAGCTAGCTTTCACCTTTTATGAGACAAATAAATAATCATTCTTTCGAGAACAGATTACATAAAGAGCTCTATAGTTCTCTGTCATCAATTTCATTCTTGATATTGTCAGTTAATCTTAGCACTCTACTTAGAGATCTTTTTCAAATAGGATTACAAACGCGTTTGATTAATGGTATGTTTCAAATCAGACAAATGCTGGTCACAATGAACTTATTCACAAAGTCAGCATTAGTGTCGAATGAGCAACAAGGCTGTTGGGCAACTCGTTTGTATGTTTTGTTGCTAATTACTGGAATTGTGATTTTGGGTATTTATTCGTCCGTGATACAGCACACAATCAGTATCACAGTACACAATCCATCTCAAAGTCAATTCGAAGATATTGATGCTCAATATTCATTGACACTTTCATGTTCATGTACAAATCTCGCCATCCCATATTCAAGTTTTATGTCAATTCAACCACGTTTTCATCAAATTTGCTCGAGTGATTTTGTTCAAAGCAGCTCCTGGATATCATATTTTAGTTCGAACTCATTGCCTAATGTTACAAACATATCTGGTATCTATTACCCAATGGATTTTCGCCTATATGCGGGTGAGTCACTTTTTAATCTCATGGCAACTCTTTGCCAATTAGCCAATCAAACGATAACACAAGCTCTCGTGGCTTTCAATAACACTGAATTTGTCAATGTCGGGCCATTATCAAATCACAAATTTGATGAACAAACATCCTCATTTATCGAACAATTTAAAGAACAGGTTAAAATAAGTCTAATTAAGATTGAAAATATAACAATATCCTTTATCGTAGACACTTGCATCTTTTCTGGCTTTGTTATCACTTGTGCAGACGTCTATCGAAGACAACCACTTCTATGTTGCATCTGTTCCGAATTTCGCACAATCTTCATTCATTATTTATAATTCAGGTAAGCATGCTTTGAGTCGAAAACAAGATTGTCGAAAAACGACATTTGATAGAAACTGTCTTGCAGAAAAAATTATACGTTGTCAAAGAATGTCAATTAATCTCTGTAGAAAAAGAATACCCCAAATTTATGCATCACGATAAATTAGATTGAACAATAAAAACAAAGTCGAATAATCAAATACAAAAGAAGCATTTGAGAATTAAAAAAATGAAATTATTTGTTTGATTCTTCTTCTTGATGTCTGCAAGATAAAAGCCTTGAGATTAGGGAGATGCAGGTTCTTCCAGACCTTGGTTCGAATCCAAAGTTTTATTTTAAACGTCAGATCCAGGTTCCCAAAAACGTGGACTGACAGCTCCTACGTGAGTTGCTCGTCAATCAAGAATTCGTTTTCATGTACGGGCATCTAGAGTAATCTGTGTTTGTATCTGTATTATTGCCGAGTCCACTATGGAACATATCAGGTTGTTAGAAAAGCTCGTGAAACTGAACCTGAGCTATGTGTACGAAACATTTAGTTGATACCATCACGTAGAACGTGCATTATTCTTTGGTTCATGTCTTGTTGACCTCATTCCATTATTTCCTTTCTGCGAAAATGAGATAATTTTCACAATCGTTTCTGCCTATGTTCCTGCTATCATAAGAGTGTGGATGAATTGCTACTTTTGTATCCGAAAACTAGGGGTGCGGGGTTCTCCATTCTCAAGGAGTGGAACCCACTCGACAATTCGTTTTTACGCGTTCCTGATTATATTGAGACTTATGTACGTGCTTATTCTCTCAATCTGTATCAAGTCCGTATAGATTCTTGGATTTCCAAGAATGGAACCCACCCAGATGTTCTAGTTCTGGGAACCCGGGTACCCATTTGAAAATTTGTTTTCATGCTTTTGTGATTATGTTGTGACTTAGCGCTGTGCCTATTCTTTCAATTTGTACAAGATAGTATGAGTCTCCTGGAGCGGAACCCGAAACTGACACCCCTTTCCGAAAACCCAACATGTATTGACAGCTGAAATGTTCAGTGTAGTTATAGTTTTGTATAGACTATGATCCGTGATAGTGAAAATTGAAACACGTTCATTCGAAATACTAGTGTTTTCCAGAGAGTCTATAGAAAATCTCGCATACCTGACGATGGAAGTTTGAGATTTTTATATTTGCAGTAGAAAGACCAAACAAAACTGTGCAGATGATTGAACCCGATTTTGAAAAGATTTTCATACTGAACTTCTCAAGCGTTTATGAGCTTATGATTTTTAAAAGCCAATCAGTCAATTCTCGCATTCTAACTCACTCCAAATTCAAGCGCAACGATTCAGACAGATTAAAAAACCGTTTTACGAATGTTAAAACTTGTTAAATTAGCGTTTTTAATGTTTTAAAATGTTTAAACACATTTATGAATAGTTTTGCTAAGTGTATTTTTATTATAATTTGTTAAAATGATCTCATTTGGTTGCTACAAAATGAATCACGTTTAACCAAGAAGTTTTCACTTTTATTTAGATCATATTAAATTGATCTAACATTATTTATTACAATTTTTCACATACTATTTAAATATTTTCTCACACTATAGTCGCTAAAACACACTTGTCTAACTAAAATTGCAGTAAAAAAAATCGCTTCACAATAAAACCATAATATTCTTCGCTGAATTCTTCCAGCTAGAGGAATGATATATATGGGAAAATGTATAACTATCTTTAGCCCGAATAGTTTTATCAAAATATATGTTCAGTTTACTTCATGCACTTTCTAAAAAATTTATAAATTTGTGGACATGAAAATTGTGATAAACTGTTGACGACACAATGCGAGCTTCTTCGAAATTTTTTGAGATAAAAAATTACAGAACGGTGTTACTTGCTCAAACTAACACACAGCACATTGTTACACTTGTAGTGAAAACCATGGAAGGTTAAGGTATCAGTAGTTGGTGATATCTTTAATTATTCTATTTTGTATTGTATACCTCACTAAGTGCTGCCATCGTTCTTCTCTCTTCTGATTTCTCTGATGTTCACGGTACTTTCTTCTTTCTTAGAAATGAGAACATCATATTTCAATAATAAATTAGCCATAGTAAAGAGTGTGAGTGTGGGTGCGTTGGTGTGAGGTTTGGTTGAGTTTGAATATAAATGTGGATATGGGGATGGTTAGGTTTGAGTAGTGGTGGGGGTGTATTTGTGGCTAAGTAGATGACCCATGGTGACAGTTACAGCCCACTCATCAAAACTGTCAAAACTGTTTCATGTGTAAAAAAAATTGCGTTTCATCAGTCATAGCCATTTACACTTTATCTGTTTAAACTGTGACAGCATGTTAAACAACTAAATGTTTTTAATTAGTTTAAGCGTGTTTTTGGGACACATCACACTGTCTAAACAGTTGAAGACCATTGTGTTTAAACACTGTTTTCCTGGTTGCTTGTCTGCCTAGAAAGAGTATCTTGTTGTCCTTGGTCAACTGTTAAAAAAGAACCTATTATGATTCTCAAAACGGATATCCCATTGATGAGTGGACTATAGACAGACAGGGTTGTAAACAGTATTTTGTTATGTTGCAAGGAAACAGTATAATCGAGCAAAAAAGAGAAAATCCGGGAAAAAATGCACGCTCTTCATGATTTCACACGTGCAGTACCAGCTAAGTTGCACAAACTTTTCGGACAAGCTAATGTAGATAGTAAGTTTCGAATTTGACAAGTAACATCAGAAGTGTAGGATAAACATATATATATATATATATATATGCAGCTTTAGAAAAGTAAAAGAATCAAAAGAACATATTTTTAAGGACTTTTCGTTGAAGCATGTTTTGCAAATATTTTTTTATATAAATTATAGCCTCAAATTATTCATGGGCATTGCGCTACAAGCCAAAAATATATTATCTACCTGATGGTAACACTTGTTCATGTTTAACAAGCAACGCCTGTATACGTCCACAAGGTTTCTACTGCTCATCGCTTAGTTGTCACCTACCTAACTCTCTACCTAACCAAACTGTTCCTGGTCTGGTGATGAGTTGCTTCCCATTTAATTCACTTCTGTTTTCAACGTTTGAATGCTTTTATAATCAATCGTGCATTCAAATGTTACTCGATTGGCGCCTGTTCGACATCGATAAATGGGTCCAACCAGTCACAATAAACGTTTCAGCACTTGATTCTCGCTTGTCAAGTCGCTTTTTACCTAATACAACTATGGGTGTTATTGTCTCACAGTTGATGATTGAAGATTGGATCAATACGACCAATATAACAACTCATTATAACAAATGTAATCCACGTATTTGTACGTACACCTACACACATCACTACAACATATTTCAAGTTATCACAGCTATTCTCGGTCTTGCGGGTGGACTAAATGTCATACTAAAGATACTTGCACCACTCATCGTGAAAATCATTTCGACACGACTATTCTTAAAAAATGCACGTGGAACTACAGCATCAAGTCATGCGATCGGTACGTTGATATTGATTGTTCATCAACAATATGATTTTCATGAGAAAAAATTCTTCTCCATCCGAAAGAGAATTTATCGCGATTTTATCGGCATCTTCGTTATGTAAGAAAAGTAATGAAAAGAATAGCAGATTTTTGCATATAACTTATGTGTTGAGCAGAGTTCGAAAATAAACTGAACCGAACTTCAAAAATTCCACTTTGAACCGAGCTCTAGTACAATATTGATCCCGATCATCTGTTCATTTCACATCAGTTTCGAACATTAGCAATGGAAATTGTAGACTACACACATGAGCGGAATACTTCAAAAGTTTTTCGCTAAACTGTTAGAAGAATATTTAAGAATTGAGTCTATTATACAAGTGAGACTTCTGTTTCTCTTTCACCTTTATTGATGGGAAAAAAGAACACAGTTGATCTCTTACTTTTTATTAAAAAAAAGAAAAGAGAAAGAATTAGTTTTTATTTCATTAAAATAATAAAAAGTTCATTTTCTGTATTTTTTTAAAGAAAAATAACATCTCGACTCTATTTTTTAATTTTCTGGTACATCAACTGTGGACACCCATACCATATTACAGTTGATTAAATCTTGTTACTGGCGCGAACTCTAATAAAGCCTTTTTTTGTGAGGGCAATAATGGTTCCCTTCAATCTATGCAACACTATTTTGTGGTTATTAAGTTCAAGTCTGTATATGTTATGCACAGTTTTGCTCATACTCTTAAACTATTTTAAAGCACTATATTTATCTATACTACTCTGCTTAAATTTCTGCAAAATTACGCGTAACTATGATTCGCAGTGAGGTTCGTTATTAAGCTAAACTTTGTACAACTTCGATGAAAGAAAAGCAAAATCATGTTTAATATTGACAAAGAATTCGAACTTGTGACTCGTAGCATTTATACCTATACACGATACAAAAGCCTAATATTCTTTACCGTTAGAAGAATTTAGCGCTGTTTCATCATCTTCCAAGTCACCAAATTTTTGACTCTGTGTTTTGAACAAACTGTTCGTGTTTCCGATTGATCTATTCAGAAATATAGTTTGTTCTTTGCTATGAAAGTATTTTTTTCACAAATGGCTCAAAACAAGGTCTTTGCAAACATTGTCTCGAATTAGTTGTAGGTCAAGTACTTTATTATGAAAGAAAAAGTCTAATTTATGAATATGCCAATTGAAATAGCGCACACCTTATAGTTACAAAACGCATAATCAAGTCATATTTTAGCACAGAAAATGACGAAAAGTAGTAGAATCCTTTTAATAACACAAGAAAAACAAAGTATGGATACATGAGCAAGATTCTGTAGTAATGTGCTCATCAGTATAATGCCAGTTGAATCAAGCGATAAAATGGTATTAGTTTTATGGTACACATCGATGGAAAAGTCTCTTGGTAATCATTGATGTACCTAAAACAAAAAGTTAGCAAGATGAAAAGAACTACATACTAATGCAACTCATCACTCGATGAACATCTATTGTCGGTCAGAATTATCGCTTGGCATTTGTAGACACAAAATAGAAATAAGTAACTAGTTAGATGAATGAAAGATCGTCAGTTACGCACGTCGTCACTTGATGAACGTTGGCCTGTCGATGAAATTCATCGACAGATGTATGTCGATTACTAATTGACAGCGATAACCAACGATATTTAGCTGTGCAATTATTGAAAATATCACGGTGAGATCTTTATATTGCAGCTTTGGGTATTTTGGTCGAAGTAAGTGAAGTAGAGCGTAGTCCCGTCTTATGATGCATAAGCTCGTTCACTTTGAGGAAGTCATACAATATTTTTTCATAATCTGGTCACTGTGTCACTTTGTCGAAGTGCATAAAAATAGGTGAAATGAGTGGTAAAATAACTGCTTTGGTCTTGTAACTTTCAAAAGATCTTGGCAAAATACTTCACCATACCGGTTTTTTTCTGTTGTTATGATAGATCACGCAGATAATCATCAACCCCGACGAAGACGGTCGTGTGTTAAACGCGTTGTGCAAAATTTCATTTCTATCAACTTGTTCAATAATGAAACTGACGTTCCATTTGTGGCCACCCGGATTTATCTAATCCTACTTAGCATTTCATTCTCAATCATTCTGATATTTACCGGTCTCAATGAACAAACACACTCATATACAGTCAAGTCACCGTCTGAAGCAACATTCGAAACGCTTTATCATCTAAGCCAAACCAATGCTCTTTCGTGTCCTTGTAGTCGAACCTCAATACAATACGGTACTTTTCTGTCTGTATCAGCCGTTTATCATCAAATATGTTCGAGCGGTTTCATCGCATCTGAATGGTGGACTCTAGTGGCAGCCACGGGTGATACATTCGGTTTGAAAGATCAACCATTGCTCAGTGCCTATTTTCGAATGATCGCTTCATTTTGCAAACTAGCCAATCAAACAGTAACGAATGCCGCACTTACATTCGCGTCAAAGACATTTGTTAGTATTGAAGCATTAACACCGAAATCGTTTGAAAGTGAAGTTGCATCAGCATTAAATATATTTATTCAACAAACACCTGTGACATTTCTGCATAGACTCAAATTTATTAGAGATACATTTCGTTCGAATCAATTGCAGAATATGTTTATGACAACTTGGAATATTGCATTTACGACAGCTGCAGAACGTTATATGGTAGCAACGATCCCTCGTTCATATAATAACGATACATGTTCATGCGCAGCATCATTATCACCCACATGTTGGAGACCACTCAATCTTGTTTTAGGTGACGGAACAATCACATTACCAGGTCTCGTTGGTGGATGTTTGCCTGTGGATGGATTACGTCAGTCAACATTGGAATGTTTCTTCGATTCGACGTGTTTGTCTATGGTGGGTACGTTGCTGAACAGTTCAATGGTTCCATCTTTGCTCAAATCCTTAGCTGTTACTCGATTTCCGCACTTGACAACAAAATTAGGTACAATGATCGATGAATTATTCGTTGAAGAATGGATCAATGCAAGCAGCTTTTCAGCTTATTATCAAGCATGTTCTCCTCATTTATGTCAATTAACATATGATGAAAACAATAATGTTGCCTATATGATTACAACTCTGTTGGGATTCTACGGTGGTCTCACAGTTTGTCTTCGATTTATTATATTACGTAGTTTGTTGGTATTCAAAAAACTACGATATTTGTGGCAGAGACACCATGGGCAAACGACGATTGCCCCGCATCGTAATTAAATCGGTCCATGCGATAAACTCTGAGAAAGCATTGTTCAGAATGCGAACAGTCAATCAAACTAACGTATCACCGATAAATAAGGAAACTCTCAACAATTCGTCTTTATAGACTTCTTTACTTCTCGCTTATTTTTCTTTTAAAGAATCTTTATTGAATTTCTTACATAATTATACGAGCTTGATTCATCAGAAACGTAACTGTAGATTCTCTACCATAAGGTTATTGCAATTTTTCTGCATAGAATAGGCTATGCATTAATCGAAACCATAGGAATCGTCCAAACTAGCTTCCTATGTAGCTCTGTGGTTTTCTTATGAGCAATAGTGAACTGTAGCCTCGTTCGATGAGATGCAAAGTAGAAGAGTTATCGATCGATTTGAAATATATGAATTAGCAGTAGCATCAACGAGTTTAATGCTTGTTAGTACTATTGTTTCTGTTGGCAATAGTGATACACAGCATCGGCACCTATTGGGTAACGAATCAAATGGTATGTAAATATTGAAGAAAGCTCCTGTTGAAAAAAGATAGTGTCGCCGCATTTATATGGCAGCCTAGTGTCTTCTATTAAGACAGATAAGAAGGAGAAATTATTTTCAAAATTATAAGAATATACTCGTTGTGAAATGCTGAATGCAAACAGAATAGCTTCAGAAAGTTCCACTAAGAGAAAAAATATATGTTAGGATTGATCTCTGAGCTTTTATCCAGTATTACCAATCATAGATATCTCAATCGACTTCTTCCGAGATAAATGTGCCGTCTTCATTGAGAGGAAGTGCACTGATAAGAGCATCTATGGTGAAGTATGGTCGGTTTTGAAATCATAGACGGTAGCTATCGAAGAATCCACTTGGAAGAAGAAGGAGAGATGGAAAGTGCTTTTTTTTATACACTGTTTCTCTACCTATCTATAACATTTTTCTGATAATCATTCACAGTAAAGTCAACCAGTGATTTGGCTTTTACGTATGAACATTATTTTTCATTTATTGACATCAGCGGCGCTGTTTTGAGACCTGCGCCATCATATTCAGGAGCCCAGAGTATGGCTAGAAGTTTTTCGAGCGCTGATGCGTACAGATCGAGACTAAAAACGACTAGTTTCATATCTTATCAATACTGAATTAATGACTAGACATGTGGTGGATCAGTGATGAGTCGGTTATGAACGTTAAAACATCCTAACTTAAATACGTTTAATTATTAACAAAATATTATATATAAAAAGAGAAACAATGCAAAAAGTTACTTTTCAAGTCGTTGCACCTAATGGTCGCTGAAATGATCAAATTATACAAAACAAAGAGTAATGTGGATAGTCGAGTTATCCTCACCTTGGCCTATCGAGAAGGTCAATAGCAATACTATATTCACCTATTTATTTGATAAGTGCCTATTCTAGAACGTCTATGAGGCTTACAAAGCTAACAGACATCGCTTTGAGCTACCACTATAAGTTCCAGAAAACGGATTTGCTTTTTTCAAATTTGGAAAAAATACTTTTAATGGGCATTCCCGAATGATTAAAAGTTGTGATGTTATATTTGGTTAAACGTTAAAAATCCACTAGACCATAATGAGCTTAAATCATTCGTACTCTTGTTAAGCTTTATGAGACATGTTAGGCTTTCAGTGATTTATTCTATTTTTTGAAACTTTGACCTGATATTTTACTTTTACGAAAGTCTCAACTAGATTTTCTTTGATTGAGAAAAACTTTCGCAATTTTCCGATACAGATTTTCTAGAAAGTGTATTTTTCCAAATACAGATACTTTACGATTGATCTTATGTAAAATGCAAATATTTTAAAAAATAAGCATCTCGGAGGTATCTACATGCAAAGGCTTGAAAATTTAGTACAAAAGTGAGTCTAATTGAGACCTTAGTGTGAGCAAATTTCCAGAGCAAAAGCCGAAAAATATGATTTTATTGGAAAACCTTGTCAGCGCAGTCTCTTCTGAAGCTCAAATATGAAACTCACTCTTTGTAGCACATAGGTGATTTTACAAAGTGTAAACATCGTTTTACAGATTGAAGATAGCACAAATCGAATGCGTTCCAATTCATCTATTCCTTTCGGATATTTTCCACATTATTTGATAGCCTAGACGACCTTTTATGTGTGATTGTTCTTGTGTTGCAATGTATAATTATAGCTGGTACCAGACTGCTTAGTCAAGTTCGATCAAATTTTTCCGACCGACCAGTTTGTGCTGCTCAAGAAAATTCGACGATGACGAGCGAAATTATCTGTTTTGTTCTATGCTTTCGTCAGCCACAATAAATGAATTTCGGTTTATGGCAGTGATATTTTTACATTCACTTTCACTTAGAAAAATAAAGCACGTGCATAGTAGTCTAATAATTAAAATGTTGCCTTCTACTAAAAATGGTTTTCTGAAAAAAGCTAGCGGTTTATCAGAATATGTTGCAAACCGTACTCATATTCAGCTGTAAGAAGAGAATCCAGAAAATCTAGCAATATGTTTGATAATTGTATGCAATAAAAGTCGAGCTACGATTCCTATAGAAGATGCGAAAAAAGAAATAATTCGTACAGAGTACAATATCAATAGACATATCCTTCTCGAAGTCGGTTATCATATTGTAACTGTCACTGACCGTCCGTACGCTGAAAGTGTGCGTATTTGGATATATGCCTCTGGAAACAGTAACTATGGCCGGTTTTTCTAAGATATTGTTGTGAAGCATGATTGGAAGTATGTGATGAAGTATATGGAAGAATCTATGGACATAGAGGCATATTCGATTCATCTATTCAAGTTCAGTAGAGATGGCGTTGACTTAGGAAAAAATCTCGAAGCTGTCTTCATGACCAGTGCAATCGGGCGATTTACCAATGTTGGAAAATTTCAAATTGTTTTCGGCGGAACCTAATTAAAGAGCTTGTTGTTGTGTCATTTGTTTCGATAACCTCCAAAGCACACCATCCATCAAAGTTGTTTCGCAATGATCCTCCCAGGCTTCATGGTAATAGCTCATTCAAATGAATTTTGTGTCAGAAAAATAAAGCCATCATACCTAAAAGAGTCCTGGTTCACTTTAATTACATTCGTACACTAATTGCTGCATACAACTACACAAATTGCATGAGGATGAAAGTAAAGATGTGATTAAAATAAATAAATGTCTGTAAGTTTGCATCCAATGATTTCGAGTTGAACAGAAAATTGGAAAATATATTCAACTTGTGCTCTGTAATCATATATCGAATTACTTGCCACTTTGCTAATATAACAACCATTTATCAAGTGATCATCATATGAACGAAGACAATAAAAAATGCTAGCAATGTATTTATAAAGCGAAGAAAAGCGGTTTCTCACCATCGCTGAGCAAAATGTGTTGGGTGTTGGTCAAAAAAAGACATGCATTCTGGCCCAGAGTCAGACTCATACTCACACCCACAAAAATTCATTGACATACGTGAGCATTTGAACAGCACTTAATTCAATAATGACTTATTTATTTGATCGTATCACACAATTTACAAGTTGGTTTAGTTTCAAGTGTTACATAGTGTATTGTCACCTTTACACACCACACTATTAAGTAGTTAGTCTCAGTTTGTAGTGCAGAACATTCTACTTGGCGTTGATAGACTTTATTTCATTGTTATCTGAATAAATTTATGATTGAAAAATCCGAAATCAAATAATGAGATATATGACAGTCATCAGAACATACTGAGATATTCACTTTTCACTCTACTTATTTGAATATTCATTCACAATCATGTTTTACAAAAGCAAATTTCGAACTCCTAAGTTTCTTAGCATGAAAAGCAATCACCAGATGAGAAATTTCTTCACGTAATGCATATCGAAGCAAGTTGAGTCGAATTTATTTGAAATGATTCATTGTATTGATACACATTTGTTTTTGTACGTGAATCATTAACAGAATAGAATTTCGTTCTATTGCGTAAAATTACACGTTTTTCTTTCGCAACCATTTTGTTGATATAAGAATAGTGAATGTATACACTATTATGCTCCCATAGAGACCATGTAGAATCTAACGTTAAACATTATTACATGGGGTTTTTTTCCATAATGACTTTTTCTTTCATCAATGATAGGACTAATTGTGCAAGTCATTGTGTAGAATAAATTTCTACTGATTCTGATCTTTTTTTTCTTTTCATGATTGTAAACAGGAATCGACAGGCTTGATAGAAACATACATTGACTACCATCTATTGTCCCTGTAGAAGAATCAATACGAAAGAATTTATCAACAAAGTTTGCTGCATAACGCGAAAAGCGAATTCTATCATTTATATTTACAATCTATTTTTGTTTTCAGCAGATAACTATTAGATGCTGAAACATTCTCTGTCAGCAAGCTGTAAGTCGAATAACAATCGATCAATACAGCAAGAATTCGATTTTTTTGCGATAATCGATTTTGAAGCAACATGTGTAGCTAATCCACCACCACCACCACATGTTTATATTCAAGAAATTATTGAATTTCCCATTGTTATCATCGATGTTCAAACAAGAACAATTGTAAAAAGATCTTAACTATCTGAATGTAATTCGGCTGACTCAGACCTATCCTATGTGTATTCTTGTAGGTTAATACATTTCAATCGTATTGCCGACCAGTAATACAGCCGATTTTGTCAGATTATTGTAAACAACTGACTGGAATAACACAAGTTTGTATTTTCAATGACCTAAGTTATAAAATGATTTTGTACTTGAATTCGAATAGGAACAAGTCAATAATGCACCTATGTTTGCTGATGTGCTCATGTCTGTTGAGAAATGGTTAAACAACAGAGATAATGAATCGCTCTCAAAAAGCAAATATATCTTTGTCACCGATGGGTAAGACATGCATATAATCATGAGCGCAAATAAAATGTATTCATTCAATTTTTTTACTTTATTGTCTATCGAACAATAGTCCATCGGATTTTCGCAAATACTTACGTATGCAGTGTGAGCTCGCCCATATTGCCTATCCCAAGT
The DNA here is from genome assembly GCA_905250075.1 of Rotaria sp. Silwood1. NCBI lineage: Eukaryota > Metazoa > Rotifera > Eurotatoria > Philodinida > Philodinidae > Rotaria > Rotaria sp. Silwood1. The sequence continues at coordinate 647,213 of CAJNOP010000066.1, read as the reverse complement.
GGGCACGTCAATGGATTGATGTTAAAAAAGTATTTTCGAATTTTTATTCGACTAGAATGGGTCGTAAGTTTTCAACAATTGTTACGTTCTAGCGAGTTTTAATTGATTCTTAAACGAAGGAATTGCTTACATGCTCGGATACTTGGGACTTCAAGCAAACGGTCATTTACATTGCGGCTTAGATGATGCAAAAAATATCGCAAGAATAATTATTGAAATGATAAAGGTAAATGATTGAGAAAAGTAGAAGAAATAATTCTAACCGAAAACTCATCTTTGAGAAGAAATAGAGTTAGATATGGTCGTTTGCCTTGTATGAAAATATTTTCGAATATCCTTTTATTCCAAAGCAATACGATCCTTTTCAATAAAATGACGTCTGAATTCTTACTTTAAATCACCTAACAACTGCTTGTGTTTTTTGAGTTGAAAAAAAACACGAATTATGATTTTCGTCTTTTTTTCTTTTAGGACGGTTGTGTACTGATGTCTACTGATTTCTATTACTCATCAGCAGAAACACACGAAGCACATCCTAACTTATCGATAATGCGACCCGAATCTTCGAAGTTAATATGTCTCAACTGCGGACGATCTCATGTGGATGATCAACGTTCTTGTGTAAATCGAGCGATTCATTGGCGACAGAAGACAACATCTCAACAGAGACAACAAAAACCAGATTTCTCACTTTTAGAATTCAATTCCCGTCCATCAGTAACATCGGCAAACATTCCATCGTTGCTTGATTTTCCTCTCCTACAGAAATTCAATTTAGTCTCGAAACATCAAAATTATGAGGACTGTATGGACACTATATGAATCTCCACAAATCTCTTGCATAAAACCACATGACGCATTTAAATACATTTGATTGCCTATCTTATCGACAACAATACAAATATTATTTCAATCTTATTATTTCGGTTGTTTAACTTTCATGATTCACAATAGATACGTCTCACAAGTTGTTATATCTCGATAATAATAATAATAATAACAATCGTGAATAAAATTATCATTTGTTATCAAATTCTTGCAAATTAGTCTATTTACAGAAGTAAAATCTTTTAACAGCTATCTGTTCGCTACTCGTACGAGAGGTGATAGTTGATGCAGAAATGTGCGAAGCCGATATTGATATGAGAAAGATTGATCACGCACCAATGATTATGTACAAGGAAAAACTGAATTTCTGACGCCGATAAAACTCAGGTCGTTTTGTATAAAAATAAATCAACAACTAGAGGCACTTTTAGCAGTAATTAGACTAGTACAAATATATTAAATACAAATACAAATATTTTCTACTTAAAAATTGTACTTTGTACTTGTACTTAATTAAGTGTAGGAATTAAAATTGGTTAAGCTATAACAATCAACCGTTTACACTCTATTAACTTTTGGAATGTTTGAGTAGATTTAATTAAATGGAAATAATAATTGTTTTGATTTAATTGACACGCTTGATAGAATAAATAGAAGTATATTTATTTCATAGTTCTTTATTTCAAATAGTTATTATTTACAGTTAGATTATTCTTTGAGTTTTTTCATGCATGCTTCTACAAGTTATACGTTGTCTCATAGTTATATGGTGAGCGCGACTGTACGTATAACACAATATATTTTTCGCTGTATGATCAATCACAATCTTTAAAATGTAAGCAGCTGAGAATAGTATTTAAAAACTGAAACTACTGTATTATGCACGGTAATCATGTTTAATATATGTTGTGAAGAAATTTAGATAATGCTCTCTATTAGTATAATCGCCTATGCTTTATTCAAACCTAAAACAACTATAACATGTTACTCTCACTTAATTCTTGGATGCTCATCACTAGTTTTGTCAACATATGGACTGTTACTGCTGTTCTCGTTCTTACTCGTTATCACATGGACAAACGTGAGAGGAAAAACGAAAGAGAGGATATTACTATTGTTTTCTTACAAGTTAAAAGTAAAGAGAAATGCTTCGTACATTATTCAGAAGGGTAAAGTGGGCAAGTGGCTAGTTGACACTTCGTGTGAACATGACTTCTTCAAAGCATGGGCATGACTACTAGTTATAGTTCGTCTCAACAGATGTAAAAGAGAATTAAACTTATAATCAGATTTAAATAGATTTGAAAATAACTATGATCATAAGTAACTGGAAAAATCAAAATTTCATACATTCTTATGATTGATTTCGATTATAATTGATTAAAAATTATGATCAGTGTTTTTCATCAAGTTTTAATAGAATGTAATCAAATTTAATCAGAATAATCAATTAAATTGAGATTATAGCTATAGCCAAAAGTTGTAACTAGAGTTGATCGTTACGGGTTTGGTTAAAAGTTTTAATAAGTTATACATTCGACTGATTTATTCTATTAAGAAACTTTCAAAAATATTCTTTAATTCAAAATTGTATCTTGTCTACAAACGTTTGGTCAATGAAAATGATTGTGATTTTCGTATTTTGTTCGGAGCTGTTTATTCTACCAAACAGGTCAATAGAATCAAAATACTAACTATTTTCATTTACCTAAATTTATTCACAAAATTCAAAAAGATTTTTGTCGTTTTTCTCCACTATCAACTTTTTAAAAAAACCGTGTTAACTTTCACACCCACACCCAAGCAATTCTATTATAAGAATGCTTATAAAGTCTTTTGTCTCTCATTATGAAATCCCATCACGACGATTAGTAATGTGATGATTGGTTGCTAATCGTGTTTTGATATTAGTTCTCGATATTATCTTAGATAAACACGATTGTAATCTCGTGGATATGTTTGCCCTTTACATGATTCAAAAGAATCAATCGCAAAGCGATGCGGAAATACTGGAATAAAATGCACATATTACGATTTACGTCTTTACGTCTGTCCTCATCGTAAAAGAGAATATGTCGTAGACTCAAACAAGACTCGAAAAAAAAAAGATTTTTGGTTTTATATTTGCGCACATTCTTGTAGATTTATCATTGATCGATCATTACATTTCATTTCGACGTCTAATACTTATAACTAAAGGCGAATGAAACTCATCTATATGTTAGAAAAAGAAAGTCACATCATCAAAGTATGAGTAAGATGTTTCTGCCTAGGCTCTTGCAGTATTGTTTAGTACTCGTACACAGCAATGTGCTAAAACATTGTTTTTTTTTAAATAGACAAATATGGTATGGTATGGTTATCAAAATATGATGATTCGGATTAACTTTCATCTGTGTATTGATGCTGTACTGTTTGCGAAGGTTGAAAAAACTCTTCTAAATAGTCAACGTAGCGCATCGTTCTTTATTTAATGGTTGAATCTTTTCTGCGCAGTAGAAAGTAGTTACTCAAGCGCTTGCTCGATGCAGTTATATCAACTGTTTGCAGAAGAAAAGAGTCAAGAGAAAATATTTGTGATACACAAATATTATTTGCCTACTATGGTTGGCTCATAAAGTGAAAACAACGTGTTTTATTCTTATCAAAAAAAAAATAAGCAGAAAGTTCGTGGTGTTTGTTTTCGATCTTCACCAAATAGATACGGAAAAGTAATCGAGAGTCATCTTCATATTCTAATCGTATCATTTCAGATATCTGAAACATTATACTACAGAATACATAGCTAATAATTGTTCTTTCGTCTGTGAAGCTCGAAGATGTCGTTTACGTTCGATTATTCTCTAGCATCTGTCATTTTTTCGTTTCATTCGATTGTATGATCTGATTAAAGACAACAGAAAGATGAAAATGACGTGATATGAGTAAGTTTATGCCTGTTCTTTCTGTCTGACATCCATCATTATTCAAGGTTGTCACACCAGCATTCCTAGCGAGTTTATGCATCGCCTTACCATGAACTCTATAGAATTCATGTAATTTGATATAACTCAACCTTGTCTTTTTTTTTGTATGTTCTGTTTTTGTTATTGCAAAGGATAAAGTCATGATAACCGTATCTTATTTGCCTGACTAAGAAACTCAAAACCTATCTGTATTCAGTCACAAGTAAGAAATCCTGAATTATATTTAATCTTGATATTGAATCATGTTCGACCTACAAGTAAACTTTTCTTTATCAATTTCATATTTTTATGTCATACATAAAATTCTTCTTGATATTCAGCATGCATATTTCAAGTCATTTTTTTTAAATCGAACTAAAATGCAAATCAGATTGAATTATTTTGATAGGATGACAGAAAACAGATTCATGTCTTCCCTTGTTTTGAATATCTATTTATATAATTGAATTCTTTTCTATGCTTCAAGTATGAGTACCAATTTCTCATTTTGATTAATTCTAGATGAGAATAATAGTAATGGATTTTCCTTGTCTTGTTATATTGTCAATAATACTGTTTGGCAGTGCTTTAGGATTTACTATTAAGGTAAGATTTTGATATCATCAAAAACGTGTCGTACTAGTCCTCGATATAGGAGCAACAAGAAATGCGTATAGAGATTGATAAAATTTTTGAGAATGGTCCTTTTCCTATTGCTGAAGCTTCTTATGAGTATCCAATTGTTAATGATACAGAGCTCACACCATCTTCTAACAATCTGACAACACAAATTCGAGGACAAATATATTTTCCGAATACAACAACTAACGACATACAAGGTTCATTTCCAATTCTGGTTTTTGTTCCTGGAAAACATGCAGATTGTCGCTTGCCTGTACCACCTGGTTATCCTTCTCTTGATCTAGGAGCAACTGATAGTTGGGGTCATTGTTCAAATAATTTATCTACAGTTCCTAGTCATCTTGGATTTGCCTATCTTGGTCAATATTTTGCGTCGTATGGTTATATTGTGATTTCGATTGATATGATTTTAATAAACAACAAATGGGGTATTCCTGGTGATGACACGTTAAATTTTGTTCGAGGACGCATTGTTCTTCGGACCCTGCAAAAAATGATGGAACTCAATGCAAGTGCTGAACTTTCGAAACAAGTGTTGAGTGGTGTCGATCTATCAGGCAAGTTTGATTTTTCTCAAGTTGGAATGATGGGACATTCACGTGGTGGTGAAGGAGTTCGCAACGCTTATAATATGTTAATGGAAAATAAAGGACCTAGCGATGCTCCGAAATGGCGTGAACGACTACCGGGTGTGATGATTAGAGCAATTATGGAAATTGCCCCCATGTTTTATGGTCAGAATGGAACTAAACTTGATGTGAAGAATATTCCATGGGGAATGATTGTATCAGGATGCGAAGATGATGAAATTGATTACAGTAAGTTAGTCTCTAGTTGTCTCAAGCAAAAATATAGATGAGTGTGTGTCCTCTCTTTACATACATATACCAACATATACATGTAAAGGCTCCACATCTATACTCATGCGTCCACTTTTCAATGCAATATTTTAGTACATCCAAAAGGTTTAATCGTCAGTAAACAACCATATAAACGAAATATAACTGATTGGGCACTATAAAACCTTGAAGAACTTCCTAAAGAAAGATGCTAAAGTCAAACGTTCACTTAATGTGGCAATACCTGTTATATTAATTAGAGAAGATCCCACAGCGAATGTGTGTATATTATAATAGGATTTCTCGGATTATTCACATAGTAACTTATAGAAATTACGATGTTCAAACAAAGTATAAGAGTTCTGTGCTAACTTTACATTTCTCTTTAGTTCTCTATCACCTATTTCAGCTAAATCCGCGAGACTGATACATCTAAGATGAAAAAAATACGGTAAATAGTGCTATGTTGGATTTAGTACTTTCAAACGATGCAGACCTCTTACAGGTATATTCGATTGACAATGAAATCAATAATTGAGTAGAAACGAAAGTTAGACTTAGGCTACAAAAATGTGTATCTTCAAAAGTACAAAAGAATAGAGGTTGTACAACAAATTGATGTTTTATTTTTATGAAAAGATTTGAAGCCTCATTCCGTGATCCTACACAAGGTTATATTAAAATGCCTGATATCCACTCATGAATCTTGCATGTTCTAGTTCATATTTATTTGGCCTATCATCAATTATATAATGCAAAACGTCCCAATCATGTTTTACATATTTACGGTCAGTATAAATGTGATTCTATACTTAAAAAACAATAATTCTAACTGAGATCATAATAGGTGCTAATCATGAATATTTTAATACTGAATGGCAAGTCGGAATACCGATGTGTCTTGGCGACCAGGATCCATTATGGGACGTGAATGCCACAACGTTCAAAGTTAGCGATCTATATCCAGAGTTTGCAAACACATCTCTTGATTTTACTCTGTTAAAAACTAATGGATCGGAATCACAACGTAGAACAGCTATCTTTTCATTATCGACATTTTTTCGTGCCTATGTCGGTGCTAATGCTGATCCAGCTCTTGCAAAATATCTCGAACCATCTATTCCGTGAGTAATATATCTCTCTCAATTATTTTAACCTACAGGCTGTGCCAAAAACTAGATCTATATTGTATAGCTGGATCCCATTGTTTCTGTCTTCTTCAGAAATCTGAGACGTGACATGTCTCTGTATATATGGAGAATATCTGTTATTACAGCATAGCATTCCAGAAAAAAAACTACAGATCCAGAAACCACTGAGTTCTGTTTATGAGGTTTTGTCTATTAGGTCAATGAGATCTTTCTAAATATTTTCTGAGAAATAGTTTTGTTAAGACAATCTATTCAATATAGACTACCTGCTAGTCTTACTGACATTGGTCGTCAATTTTTCGACAATACTCAATCAATTCGACTCTTCAATGGAAGTGGGAATATTAGTAGTACTACTGGTGCACAAATTATGCCATTGAAACAGTATGCACAATCCATATTTACTTCCTTTGTTACTGCTTACAATAATTCTTCAGTTCCACCTCCACATTTTGCCTCTAATCCACCAAAGAAGGGTAATTTATCGTTGGGTTGTTTGGAGCTAATTGAAAATGCAGTTCATATTAACTTCGAAAATAATTCCAAATCGGAAGTAATTGTTTTATTCAACAAGGTAGAAGTAGGAAAAGGCACAACAATTGATATTCAATTGGCTAGAAGAAGTTCTTGCTGGTTCACATCAACTCACCCATTGACATGCGCAGAACCTAGAGTAATTAATATTGACATTCAACTACAAACTCAAGCAGGATTTGTTCCTAGTAAAACCGTATCTTTGAAGAGTCGGTACAATATACAATTTGCTCGCTGCAATGCTATGGATTTTCCACCAGAAACAATTGGATTTTTACCTGTGATGTTTGAAACTGTCAGAATATCGATTGTCGATCATTTGTATGTTAGTGGATTAAAATTTATCGGTCAAAATGGCGGTACTATGATCTTGGGTACTATAGACACATCAGTTCAACAGTCTTCTAGCGCTTCATTTCTATTCATATCACAATATGCTTTTTGCAACTTAATTTTCTTGTTATGTGTTTTTTATTTTCTTAATTGATTGCAAAAAAAAGCATAAACAACATATTTTTTTCCACAATAAGAGGTGATCGAAAAAGAAAAACTTCTTTCCAATGTATGTTTCTATCCATAAAAATCCTCGTTTCATTTCATATAAAATCAAACTTTAATGATAAACTTTTGTAGTAATAAATCTTTATGACTCATCAAGAATCATCCGAGTTTTCACTTTCATGAAGGTGTGTCTACTGATTTAATAAATGACATAAAACCGGGAGTTTCTATTATTGATAGTCTAGAAAGCTATAAACTAAATGCAAGTTTGCTTTTCATTTGAACGATATTATTCGCATCGGTCGTATGGAATTTCGATTATTCGAAGATGAAGTTTGGTCAACTGAAAGTATACTCTGGAAATGATAACGAATCTATTAATGTTTGTCTATCGATGCATGGGTTTCAGCTTACCTGTCTCAAAGATATTCTCATTATTATTACTCATTAGTACTGTATTTTAATTTTTGACTGAGATACTCGGATTGCAGCCACCCAAAATGAATAGTTCAATATTCAAGACCATTTTTGAGACTTTCTGACCCTCTTAACTACACTACTGACACTTGTCTTTTACACATAATCAATATTTTACAGGTTTCATTCCTGTTTTGACTATATTGCTACCATAATTATATTACTCTGATAAATTCATTCGCATAATCAATATTGATGAAAAAGGTGGATGGGTGTGAATGTGAACGAAGCGAAGACTTGCACACCCAGACGCACATGCAAACTCTCACGCCCACACCTACACTCATCTTTTCATACTGTAATGTCTATTTTCCTTCAATAGCAAAAGCAAGTCCTTTGAAACTTCTATTATAGATCGAGACTATTCAGATCTACTATCGGTAAAAATTTTATTGATTTTTCTTTAGCTAGAACTAAGCTAGTTATTTAGAAAAAGCGATTGTTACGGAATGTTTTGAGCGGTGCTGCATGTTTAACATTTTATTACAGAACGAAACGACATATAAATAAACCTTCTGTGTTATTATTTTTCAGGTTTCAACAAGTTGTCAGAATATTAGATTATTGATTCAAAAGTATAACTGTATCGAAGAACAAATAGAACATAGTGTTCATTGCGGAATTTCATCCTTTTTTCGAAAATTACAGTTTGAATTGAGATACAAACAAAACCGTTAAAAGCGGCTAAATATTCATTACCAGCACCAAATTTTTTTGGACTAGATGGTGCATCTTTTGCTTGTATTCAATAAAAACATTTTCAACTCGAGTAGTTTTTGAGAAAAATAAACGTTGCAGATGTGATTCATTAAATACTCTAGTTTGTTTAAAATTCGATGCTTGTTCCAAATGTAACCTGATATGTGCATATTGATGAACAAAAACAGTGCAAAACATTTAATGATCTGTTCGTACCGCAAAATTCCCACACTAATGAAATTTCGCGATGAAATATCTCTTGAAAGTTACTGCAAATATTAAATCAAACTACGATTAGAATGAATGTGCTTTAATAGAGCTTTTTGAATTCTATCTGGAGACGCTGTAACATAAGAAACAAAATACACTATAAGCGAATTCTCTCACAAAATAAAGACAATTTTTGAATACATTATATTGGTTCGTAGATATCTAATATTTTTACGAAGCTCGTATGTTCAAAGAGTACTTCGTATCCGATCAATTAATAACTAATTGGAGCATTTTTTATCTACTGACTCATTCTTGTTGAACGATATATTCCACTGCCATCTTGTATGCAGATTTTCGAGTTACTTATACCAAAAAAAGATTTCGCGTGTCCCGCGCACTCAATGTTGCTCAGATATAGAAATGCTTCCATTTCAAATAGTGTGGATCGTTCTTTGTTAAATAGTAGGCTCAACTTACTTCATTTTTAAGCTTGAACTTTCTCCATATGTGGACGATCGACGATTGATCATGTCAAACACTCATACTCAAACCTTGAGTTGTTTACCAACCGAGACGCTAACTAATCGATTGAGTAAAAAACTAATTGATGATAATTAAAATGTTATACATGGAACCAATCATATGTGACTAAAGTTCGTTTTTAACGAAAATTAACTAATTCGTAAAGTATGAGGCTGAATTAAATCATCGGATGAATTATATAGATCAGAATATTTTATTCTAAGTAAAGCTCTTCACATCGATTGTGTATTGAGAATTCATTCATCATTACGGGCATTAATACAATATAAGGCATCTTACCCTCAGAAAAAGCCATGTGTACTGAGTCATTTTATAATAAGAGAGCTATTTATTGAGAGTTTTTCAAGAAAACTTTGACTTATCAACTGAGTTATTTTTTATCTTTGTTTGTTGAATAATACCTCCAGAAAAAATCATGATGTAGAGTTGAAAATTTTACCATAGGCTGTTCATGACAGCCATATGGTAGTGCATCAAGAATTTTTTTGTATAGAATTATTTCCTTGTTAACGCGTCACAGAACGATTAAGTGCAAATAAGATATGTCTATATATATATATGCTTTCGTCGTTGATGTTTTATATGGTTCCCCTTCACAATGTCAAAATTTTGTGCTAAACAATTTTTTTTGTAATTTATTAAAAAGAAATATTTAATAAATCGTTTTGTACTGATATGAAATCCATTTTATATATCTAAATTTTAGATTTGAAATTTAGCAAGATATTTGTCTCGACTGATTAGTTATAATAAGGTTTCTAGATAGAATATGTAAATATAATTATATAATCAAGTACATTCTATTCATTTGATTAGACTTATATTTACATTTCAATTAAAAAATAGTTGCAAGGACAACTTGATGAGATTTTTTTTCATGACACTTTACAATTAAGAGAGAATACTTTCAAGAGAAAATAAACATGTTACAATGTTCTAAGATAGTAGTAAAAGAAAATTCAAGGTCATCATAATACTTACTATTGTTACTGATTTTTCTCGAGACTTTATTGGAAGAAAAAAAAAAAGAAAAACACAGATGCTCTCATACTACCTTTACACTACGACATGTGAAAGAAGCCTTTTTACTTGTAGGAAAAGAAAAAAAAGCGCATAGATTCTAACCACATCATCCAAAAGTAAAAATGAGTTCTTGGGATGTCGAACATAAACGTAAATTGAACGATGAACTAGATAATGTTATTCGTGAACATGAACGTCTTCAACAAGATCTTAATACAGATGATAATCGACAATATGTATCACTTGTTGATTCCATTAATAAATGGGAAAAAGATGCTATAAAAAAAATAAAAAAAACAGCTAAAACAGCTCGTCATGATCTTCAACAATTACTTAAGAATACTAATGATCGATTACAACGTGCATTACATAATACAGTTACAGAAGAATTACAAGAAACATTAAAGGAAAAAAATAATTTTACTGAAACTAATATTGATAATTGGTTGGCAAATTTATCTGAAATTCGTAAACAATTAGAAAAAATGTCTTCAACAATTGAATTTTCACATGATAAAGTTATTGATTTAATTAAAGTTAAACGAAATTTTCCTATAGAAACATTTCAACGAATTAATTTTAATTATCAAGAATTTAATTTTGAAAAAATTCGTGGTCATCCTAATTTTTATAATATTCAACATCTTATTAGTACTAATCATCCTGCAACTATTCTAAGTCGAAATACATATTCTACTGGTACACATTATTTTCGTTTTCGTATTCAACAATCTACTAATGAATTATTTTTTGGAATAATTAGTAATAAAGATTATCAAGAATTTAAAAAAAATTTTCATCCTATTTCATCAATTTATGGTTGGTGGAATATTGATCGTCGTGTTATTGCTGGTCGAAAAGAACCATATGTATCTACACTCAATATATTTGATGGTGATGAAATTGTATTTATAATAAATTGTAGTGCACGTGAAATATTTCTTGAATATCCATCAATGAGTAAATTAAATTCAATAAAATTAATTACTAATGGATATGAATGTACACCTCCATGGAAATTATTAATTGAAATAGGTAAACCAGGTCAATGTTTACTTAAATTAGTCGATTGGGGTACAATAGCACATGGAACAAATTCTTCAAATCGACATGTACATTGTTTTTGTTCATCTGATTAATAACTATCTTATCTATTGATTATATTCTTGTATTAATTAAATGAATGTTCATGAACGATCAATTTTTCTTCTTTGTCAAACATAACATCATTAGTTTTCATGTTTTTTTTTCTTTTGATGATACATAAATTTAGATTTTACATTGATTTTAATTAAGTAAATCTTTCTTTTAGAATCAAAATAAAAGAAAAATTTCAATAATATAAATCAATATTTGTAAAAGCAAATAATCAACGAAATTGATATAACGGACCGAGCAAACGTTTTGCATCGATCTTGTGTTTTCTTAGTAAGAACGAAATGTCTAATACAAAAATATATTAAAGCATTTTGATCAGAAATATTTTTTGAAGGTTACAAAAATTGTTTCCTCAACTTGGGTTACCTATTTCTTTTTTTTCATTTTGATATATTTGTTTAGAGTGTATTTTACTAATGCCCTAAAATCGATGATTCTAATTTACATTCAATGAAACATATACATACATAAATCGCACAGATTAACAGAATGACCTCACAAAAAAATTCATCTAAAATATCAATTTATAGAAGTAGTTTTCATTTCAAAATATAATTCGTAGTATAGTTCAATAAAAAAAAAAAAAGTTGTTTCGATATTTTTTGTTAATAAATAAATCAAAGAAGTTATGTACAAAGTTTATATTCGTATTGCTACAAGAAAAACTTTTACTATAGCTGAATAATTTTTCTCAAATACATATTGATGGCACATAGATTAGATTTCGTACGTTTGCTCTATATATAGTATCAAATTCAATGTTGTCGAAACCACTATATTTAAATTTGATTATCTCAATATCTTTTATAATCTTGAAATTTTTTCTGATAAAATTTTCATATTATATGATTCTATTCGAATAAATCGGACAATTATAAGTATATTTTCTAAGGCATATTGAAAAACAAAAAAACAATAAATGACTAGAATTCGATTAATTCAAGTCTAGACATATACACAATACATAAATTCACATTGAGCATTCCATTAGATCAGCAAGTGCATTATCAAGTACTTGTCGAGCATAATCACCTAGAAATTAAATTATTATAATTTTTTTGTTTTTGTTATATAAAACAGTTAAGTATTTTTCTTACTAGGCATTTGAGGTGGATGTATAAAAGGTGAACCAATAGACATATTTGTAGCGGATGATGAAAGATGTGATATATAACGTGTTGGACGAGATGCAGAAGTCATTACAACAGCTTCTAAATATAATAAAGTTTAAATATCTAGATAAATATTTGTTTTTTTTTTTTCGACTATCTTATCAAAAGATACTGTTGAATAACTATATTAACATATTACTCTCGAGATTGAAAAACTAGGATTCTGGCAGTTTGATTTTTCAACTTATTGAATGCTATTGATATTCATTGCATACGAGATCTAAATTAACTTTTCATTTTAACTGTTATCTCTTTGCTTATCCTAATCAAGTCTTTTTTGTTTTGTTCTCAAACCTGATTCCGGAGTAAATGCAAGAAATTCTTGTCGAGAATTTTTCGTCGAATTAGTTGAAGTTTTCAATGGTATTGGAGAACAATCAGGTGTTAATGGTTTTTTATGTCGATATAGATGATCTTCTCGATTTTGTTGTTGACTCGGACTTGATGAACGTTGTGCAGGCTATATAACAAAAAAAAAAAGAACAATAAACATATGAATTAATATTAAACTAAAATATTATTTACATCGAATGAAGATGAACGTCGAGGTGGTATTATTGGTGGTGTTTCATCAAGTAAATCATCATCATCAGAAAATAATTTTCGTCGTATTTGAGAAATATTTAATGATGAATTTGATATAGCAATAGGTGGATCATCTTGATCACTATTCGAAGCAAAACTTTGTATTAATGAATCAAGATCAGCTGCTGGTGGTAAAGAAAGACGTGTTTGACAACCCACTATAAATAGAAAAAAAAAAAACCATAATTAATTTAAATTATGACGTTTCTTTTTTTGTTTTATACTATGTCTCGTAGTTCGAGTTTGATCAAGTAAAGAATTTGAACTTGTTGATGAACTATTTGACCATGATTGATTTTTCGTTTTTGGTATTTCATTTGTTGTTATAGGTGTAGGTAAATCAAGTTGTGTTTGACAAAAATGATCAGATGCTCGTTGATATCGATCACGCATTTCTTGATTACTATGTATATATATATATATTGTTTTTTTTTTTGAATATGAGAAAAAAGTAAAATACTAATTAAGTAAAAATATAACAAATACATACAAGACAGATGTATCAATTTGAACAATATGTTCACTTAATGGATGTGGATTTATTTGAGCACGACGTTCAATTGATAGAACATCAACAACAGATTTATTTTCTTGTTGCTAGAAAAAAAAAAAAAATTTTTTTTTGTATAATTTGTAAAAATAAAAATTAAATAAACTAACATCATTAAAAATACTAAAACTAGCAAGTCTTTGTTTAAGATGAACTGATGTTGGTGGATCAAATGGATTTGATATTAATCTATAATTAGGTGTTTTTTGTTCTTGTGTATAATTTGTATCATCTCGTAACATGGAAATAGACGATGATGATAATGAATCTTTCATTAATCTTCAATAAAAAACAAAAACGAATCTATTCTTAATATAATTGCTTTGTCTATTTCCTTCCACCATAAATATCTTTCTTGTCATCTAATGGACTCGCTTGCATTCATCTGAGTATCAAAAAAATAGGTAAATTGTAATGGAGGTATGTATACCAACTCCATCTGTTCAATGATCATTGATTGAATAATTACAATTTAATAACGATATTTTATGATGATATCGAAAAAGATTATTGCAGAATTTCTTTTACGCTTTTCTTGACAGCTAGAACGGAAATAAGACAAAAATAAAGGATGTTATATATCGTTACTGAAACATGAGTGTTGTCATGTTATTTCATTATCGAAATCATTTTCTTTGGTATACATTTGGTTGATTTTTAGAATTTTTTTCTAAAGTTTGCAAAATATTTGTTGATGATTTGAAAAATTTATTTATTTATCTATTATTATTAAGAGTTGAATTAATCATTAGTATAAAGTACCTTATCAGCATGGCCATGCATCGAACACACTCGCATGGGGAAGGTTTAAACTCACAAAAATAAAGAAAACTCTCTCCAAAATCAAAAGTTTACTATCGATAAATTATGAAACATGTTGCAAGCTCTGAAATATTTTGTTGGTTAGGGATATAAACCGTATTTTTTCTTCGACAAGAGTCTAAAAAGAGATTTTTTGATCCTGTTATATTTCATTTTTTGTCCGAAAAATAGACGACTATTTTAATGTCATTCTGTTGTGAGGGTGAAACTGAGATACTTGAACGATAGAACTGTCTTTGTACTACTCTTGAATATGAGGAGAGATGGGTTTTCATCGTGATAATTGAAACTTTAAGATTCCAAACCGTCCTCATTAGAACGTCAGAAAAAAAAAGATGAAATTCCGTAACGGACAGTATTTATGGTTTTTTATTTGATATATTTATATGCTTTCTAATAAATGAATCAATATTCTGAACAGGGTTGTCGATTGTTTTCAGGAGTGGGGGGGATAAAATTTTGGCAGAAAATGCTTCAATTCCTTCAAAAATAGTGAAAATTTCCCAGACAATATTAAATTTTTTTCGCAGAAAGTGTTAAAAATTTTGGCAGACAGCCTTGCATTTTAGGGAGGGGAAATCCCCCCCCTAATCGGCAAGCCTGATTCTGAAAGCTCATGGAATACTGAACAGTTTTTATATAGAGCGTTGATTTGTATGTCACTTCATTACGTAGTAAAATGTTTAACTCTCAAGTCACCCTAAAAAAAATTTCTATTTTTTGAAATTCTGTAACGGCTAACATTTGTTGAATAACTCGGCTATGGCTACTAGACAGAAATCGATGACATTTTTACTGGTAATAGATCTCAGCGATCTTTATCTATGATAAAAAGATTTTAGAAAGTTTGCTTTTATTATTGAGATGTTACAGGTGTTGCAATGTGAAAAAATGAAATTCCGTAACGCGTTACCACGCTGTTATGTTTCTTGATATCATTCAAGTTTGATGGATTTAAATAGAGTTTAAAGGAGATATTCGATAAAGAGATATTTTAATTATCATAGAATACTAAAAGCTCAAATACCGGCAATCTTGAACAATCGTAAATTGACGGATATGCTGTTTCGTATTTCAATCATATTCTTCGTCCTAAATGAATCTACTCTCAAAATATTTCTTCAATCGATAATATATGAAAAGCCATTTTGTTTAAGTAATGGAGTATTTTTTTAATGTTTACTACAGAATGACGCAAGTGACTATTTGCAAATTTCATTAATCAAGTAGCAGAATTCAGTTTAAGATTAGAAGTTATTCAATTTTTTTCATTTCTGTAAATCAGTAAGTATTCCAATGGCGAAATTTATGAGACGAAGGCGATCGTCCTTTCTTTTGAAAATGTTTCTATCTGATTTTTCTCAACAGAAAATGTCCAAAGATAACCAAATAAGTCTCTAATAAACTTCTAAACTCGTTTACGTGACTATGATCCCTCTACTCCTTCTCTAACGAGGAATTTTCCACGCACAATTGTCTGACTCTCGTTTACAACAGCCATCAACTTGCAACAGATGAACTTTCATATACACTATTCATAAGCACCCAATGAAAAGACAAAAGCACATCTATGTAACACACATTGTCAAATCCATTCCGAACAAATAATGTATTTTCATATTTCTTAATTAAGATTGTTTATTTCGGTATTAATAAAAACTCATTTTATTTCCTGTTATTAGTTTATCAAAATACAAAACAAAACAAAACAAAAAACACTGTTCTAATTTATCTGGCAAACAGTTAACTATGCAAAGTTCATCATGACGGATGTACTTTTTTCAATACATTAATACCACTTGACGGTACTGCTGCAACTAATTTTCGTTGTTGTGCTAATAAACCTTCAAGATGTTCAGCTCGTTTAACTACAGTTTCATATTGAATATGTAATCCATGTACTTGTTCATCTTTTTTTGCAATGGCTTGTTTAATTCTTAAATAAAAACAAAAATAAAAATTAATCTATGTCATAAATAGAATAAGATTACTTTTCATGTATTGTTTCTAATTCTTTTTCTTGTTGTTGTTGTAATAATTCAATTTCTTCTTTTTTCTTTTCTAATTCTAATTGTTGTCGAGCACGTAATTCTGCTATTTCACCTTTTATTCGACGATTTTCTTCTTCTGTTAATACAAGACGATCTGCAAATTCTTGTCGAATTATTTCTGATAGACGATCACGTTCTTGTTGCAATGTATCAGTGATCTAATAAACGAATTATATTAAATATCGAAAAAGAAAAGAAAAGTTCAACAAGTTCGAACGATAGATTCATTTTGTTGATCATCTATTTTGAAGTATCAATAAATAATTTTCTGGTGAATATTATAGAAATACGACAAAGAAAAAAACCGTAGGAGTAGAACGATGTATTTTCTCATGGCCACATTCCTACAATATGATATTGATCATCAATGTCATAATGACAAGAAACCTAACGATGATAAAATGCGTTTTTCCTGTAACTGTAATAAAAAAGGTCATATGAATCTTAGATAAGAACATAAGAGGAAATACGTGGCTTCAGTACTTCCAAGTACGAGTAAAGTGTTATTAAGTGCGTTAAGTATTGTACTTCACTCCTACTTGGAAATAATGGAATCGCATTTTTTCCACTTGATGAGAACAACATTTTAAGACTTTTATAAGATCATTCGAATAGAAATTCCATCATATTTTCAAACATTTGATGTATGTAAATATGTCAGTGCATATAGTATTCAATGTATTTCATAAGATTTTCAATTTTTCAAATAATAGAGTAAAGAATTATAATATAGAGCAGTCGTATTTTTGAATTTTTCTCTTGATAGTAATAACTAAGAATAATTTAAAAAAATATCTGAGTAACTAAACGTATTTTCTATTAGTATTAATGCACCTAAAAATTCTAATAAAACTGCTTGGATAATGATATCTGAAACCTCAATAATTAATTCTTTGACATTAATTTTAAGTTGATTGGAAATAGTTTTTTATTTTTGATGGAGCAAATAATTGTAAACCAAATAAAATGTTTCGACTCTCTTCATTCAATTAAAGAAGATTGTCAAAAAACAAGAGAAATGTTTCTTGAGTCTTCTATAAATAGAATGTAGTTCGATGAAGGAACGCTATGGACAAGACCGACTTATTTCTTTTATCAAATAAAACTTTCTTCAAGAGAGATATCACAAATATACTTCATGAATGTTTCACTGTTGTATTCTCACTTATATTGAACAAAATTTTTCATAATACCTTTTTGATATCATTGATTTCTGTTTCTTTTTGTTTAAGTAATACTTGTAATCGTTCATTATCACCTAGAAATTGAGAAGAAAAAAAAAGAAGAATTAAATTATTTATAAATAATTTAATTGATAGTTGTTAACCTTGAACTTCAGTTATTTGAGCTTTAATTTGATTAAATTTTTCTCTTGTTTGTTTTTCAGAATTTTCTAATTCATGAAATTCTGCTTCATATTTATCTCGAATACGTCTAATATATATATATATAAATTCATTGAAACTATTATATTATATTAACATATTAAAGAATTTTACTTCACACGATTTTCTGCTGAACGTTCTGCTTCTTCTTTACTTATTGTTGTATCGGATTCCAATTGTGCAATAATTTTTTCAATTTCTTTATCACGTTCTTGTTTCATTTGTTCTCGTAATTCACGTTCTTTATTAGCTAATATAGTTTCTTGTTTTTTCATAATACTTTCTTCCCAATTTTGTTTTTCTAATGCTAATTTATCTTTTAATTCTTGAATTTCATTATTATGTCGATGTTCTTGTTCTAAACGTATAGTTTCATATTCACGTTTAGTTGAATCAACAACTGTTCGATGATTTTCTTCTATATCACGTCGAAGTCTTTACAATAACAAAAAATCATTAAACTAGAAAAATAAAATTTAAAATTTATACTTATCAAGATCAGCACGTTGTTTATCTATGAATTCAGCTTGTCGATTTTTTTCTTCTTCAATATCCGTATAGAGTCGACGTCTTTGTTCATTAAATGTTTTTTCTTCATCATATAATGATTTTTCATATTTTTCTCGAGCTAATTCACGTTCACGAGCAATAGAAACTTCTTTTTCACGTTCTAATTGATCACGTAATTCTTCTGTCATACGAATATAACGTTGTGCAGCACGTTCATCAGATGCTAATAATTCAGCTTCATGTACAGTTTTCATTTTTGTTAATTCATTTTTATGTTTACTAATTAATTTTTGAATTTCAGGTTCTAAACCACGTACAGTTAATTCTTTTATTTTTTTTGTTTTTTCTTCAATCCAATGTTCACGTCGTAATTTTTCAGCTGCTTCATGTACATCTTTTAATTTTTGTAATTCATTACGATGAGTTTCTTCAACAGATCGCATTCGATCATTATATTTTCTATCGATTGTTTTTAATTCAGATAATAAAAGTTCACAACGATGAGATATTTTTTTCTTATCATCAATTAACTAACAGAGAAAAAAAAAAAGTTAATTATGTTATAGAATGAATTTGAAAACTATTTCAATTGTTTGTATTAGATTTTCTTTTTTAACTTTGATTTACATTGACTAATGAATAAACGAAAAGTTTCTTTTTGAATAGGTTAAAATTTGTTAGAAAAACTTATTATAAAACGTAATTTCTTATAAAATATAATGAAAGAAAAATAATATATTTTTTTATTAATAAACCTGATCAATAAATTTTAAATGACGTTGTATAATAGATTCATATTCATCTTTTTGTTTTTGTAATTGATAATCAAACTCCTGTTCAAAATCTTTACTACGATGAAGAGTTGATTCATGTTGTTGATTAATAATTGATTGTCGTTGTTTTTCTTCATAGTCCATTCTTGATGAAACTCTTGTATCTTTATCATCATGAATTGTTTTATTACTATTTTTAAATTCATCTTCTGGAAGACTTGTTCGATAAGGCGCAATTGTTAATGATTTATATGGTGTTGTTATCTAAAAAAAAACATGTTTTTGTTTTGTTTTTGTTTTAAATTAAGTTTTACTTTTGTTCCATATCGTGTTTGTTGATCGATTGATGATGATGTTTGAATATGAGGTATAGAAACTGATTGTACAAATTTTTTTGATTGTTGTCGTCGATCTGATTGAGATGGTGTTGTAAAACGAGTCATTATAGGTGATGATATTTCATGTTTCGTAAATTTTTGTGATCGAACACTTTCAATAGTTCGATCATTTTGATTAGTTTCATTGAGAGGACGAACTAGAGATTCAACATGATTTGAAGTGTCTGGTGGAAGTTCATCAATAAATGGAGATGGTATGACTGTAGTTGGATCGATGATATAGACTAGAAAATAAATTGAAAGTGAAGCCATAAATTAAGGATTAGAAGCTTTGTTTCTATGATTAAAAGAGGAGTAATAAGGAGAAAACATTAACGAGAATTTCATTTTATTGTTTCTTTGAAAATACTTTCTCTTTTATACATTTGAGGTTTGGAAAAAAAAAATCATTCTTGTTCAACATCGAATTCATTAAAAGAAATATATGTTCAGTTTAATGAACTTTCCGAATTTCTCGTAACTTTTAATAGTATGAAACTTTCATCGAATGTTTCTTCATCGTTAACACATATATAGCACTAGCACAAATCAATATGACCGTTCTACGGTTGGTTTATAGGTTTCTAGAAAACCCTCGTTTTTCAAGATAGAACATTTTTTTGATAATAAAAGTACTCTTATTCAGGACTAACTTCAAGTTTGGAATCAGTATTGAATCATCGGTAGTTTATTACTCTTCTTATAAAAAAATCTTTCCATATTGATATCGAGTTAGCGTCTCTGGGAGCCATTTTTCAACTAAAACAAGCTAAAAAAAAGTAAAATGCAGGTCCAACAGTTTTTCAGTGGGAACGATACCTTTTATGGTCATATAAAATTTGCATCGACTATCTTATTGTTACTACTCATCTGTTTTAAATAGATACGTGCACGATATTTTCAGTGTCGACTGAATCGCAAGTAAAAACAACTGATCTTACTTATTTTTACTACGAACTATGAAAAAGAAAAGAATAGTCCTATTACTGAGTTACTTTCAAAGCGCAAGAGAAGGAATAAGTATTTCATTTAATAATTTTATAACAGTATGCATTACCTAAATCATCTGCTAGTGAACGTTGTATAGGAAATTTTTCGACTTCTTCTAATTTTCTTAATGTTTCATAAACATCATTCAAGGTTACTTTTGATGTTGTCGTTGTTGTTGATGATGATGTTGATGATGTCATCGAATTGACGTATTTTATTCTCTAATTAAATTAAAAAACTTAAACAACATATAAATAGAAATGTTATTTTACTTGATCAATATTTGAAGCTGATGGAATTGGTGATGATATAGGTGTTATTCGATGTCTTGATGTACTACTACTACTACTAGCTGATGATAATCGACGACTATTTAATCTATTATTATTAGTATTATTTTCTTTCTGAGTTTCCTATTTAAATAAAATATAAATTTTATATAATGAATGAAAAATTTACTTTCGGTGATGTTATTTCTTGTTGTTGGTGATGTTTATCTTCTGTAGGTGTTGTCGATCCGGATGAAATTAATCTTTCTTGATCATTTGATTCTTGTTGTTGTAATTGTTTTTCTTCAATTCTTTCATTAGTTTGTTGATGCCATTGTTGATTAGTTATTGAAGAATTTTTAGCTTGTAAATCAACTTCTGTTGATATGACTTGTCCAGTAGGTAATGATTCAAAAGTTGGCATAAGTTGTTCATGTTGATTGTTATTTGATGGAAAAAAATTCGTGCCTGTAACAGTTCCATTAAGACTATCACGTGACATACCCATAGGTCCAACACCATGATTTTGTTGTTGTTGTTGTTTTTGTTGTTGTTCTACAGTAAATGATGAATTTAAATGATGAATTTCATCAACCCAACGACGTGTTTCATCCCATTCTTCATCATCAGGTTTTTGTTCAAAAGATTTTTGTTGACTTTGATCAGTAAAGAATGCATCAACATCATGTTGATGTGGGCTTAATACACGAAAAATACTTGATGATGTTGATGTAGTTATTGACTACAATATTACAAACACCTCTTTAATGTTTACTTTTAAAAAAATTATGTACAGTTTTAAGGATTGCTATTCTACATTATGAGAGAGTAAAAATGATTTGCAAACAAGAAAATATTAATCTGAATAGTTCGATGGTAGATAAATGTTTATTTCTGTTTGTTTTTTTAAAGTAGAAATCAGGACTAGTAGAAAAAATATTACAATAGAAGAGACAATGTTTTATTTATAATGGACAGACCGAAAAGTTTTCAAAGAAAATGTTCCATCGTTTTCTGGAAGATCGCTTTGAGAGAATTGGTTCCTAACACACTTTGTAGAGCATGATCTTGCTCGTAATGTTGCACAAAGAAAAAGTAGCTATTAAAACATATTTAAAAGCGATTATGATTCATTGAGAAAAGCATCTGTTATCTAAACACGAATCCATTCAAAAAGTAATGCAGTCAAACGACAAGAATTGAAACTTAAACAACATCGGCAACTTTATGTCAAAAATACGAAATCGATAAAAATGTGATACGATCGCATCCTCTGTCTATAAATTTATTAGTTGCAATGGGCTTCGGTGAAACGTTTTTTTCTTCAAGCTTTTCAAACATTTGCTAATATATCGTAAAATATATGTCTAATAAAAATTTTGATTTGAAATCAACAGTTTATACCTTCTATTAACCATTTTAATCTATCGAAAAATTAAGGTAATGAAATATATGTTGTAGTTAAAAGTTAAATTTGAATAGAATATACTGAAATGAACAAAAAAATATATTTTTTTTAAGGACATTTCTATCTGTTCGATTGCATGTCACTTAGAAATCAAGAACTATTACTAGATGTAGGTTTTTTTTTGATGGAAATTTTCTCATACATATTATAGCAAATAGTAAAAAATAAGACCTGAATTCAAGAATTGAAAATTTCATATAAATTCATTATGAAACAATGCTTTCTTTCAAGGCCAAGAAAACACACTGTTGCCAATTGTGTTAGCAAAAAGTCAATAAAAAGAAAAATTTCATATTGTCATAGAACTAAAAATCTTATAAAGTTCTATCAAAATTCATACTTTTTTAGTTTCAGCAGGTGGCGATGTAATCAAAGCCGATCGTTGACTACTATTACTTAGTCGTCTAAAGTTTTGACAAAAAAAAAAGAATTTGTTTTCTGTTTTTGAAGAAAAAAAAGAATAACACAATTTTCACCTTTGTCTAGCACTACTTAAATTTAAACTTGTACTCAAACTTGTTCTACGTTCTTTAGCACTGCCTAAAATAAATAAAAACTTCGTTCTTCACAATAATATTTTAATTTGTAATTACCTCCTCTTGGAGGTGTTTGTGGTTGTTTTGACTGAGAATGATTTCGTGCACTTGATGGACGTGAAGATGTAGTTCCTGGTTGTTTTGATTGAGAATCACTTCGTGCACTTGATGGACGTAAAGAAATAGTTCCTGGTTGTCTTAATTGAGAATCATTTTGTGTACTAGATGGATGTGAAGATATAGTTCCAGGTTGAATTGATGTACCATGTACTGATAAATCCAATGTATCGTTTCTACGGGAATGATGATTGTCCATAATTCACTTTTTATTATTTATTTTACTATAAATCAACAGATTAATAAATTGATTTTACCATAAAATCATTCTTTGTTTACGATAATACCTAGCAATAGACTTCGTGTAGTAGTCCATAGATGTCAGAAGATTTTCTATGAAGGTTATAAAATACTGTGTGATTGGTTCATCAATTGAATTAATAAAAAATAAATAGATAGAAGAAGAAGAATTTAAAACATATATATATATAGATATATATTTAATCATTATTTCTTTTACCAATCGATCGATCTGTTCCCGGTGATGATTGTAATATTCATCTAAGTCAATCTGTCTTTTTTTTTTGTTTTATTCTTATTTTAAAATGTCAGACAACAACGGTTAGTTTTATATTATTTTCATAAATTTATTGTTAAAAAATAATTTTTTCTTTGCCATAGCTCAAGCAACTTTATCATCTGATGATCCAACAGAAAAAGAAATTAAATCAGATATTTCATCTTGTTCATTTAGGTACAAACAAAAAAAAAACAAATTTTCTTTTCTTTTTTCTCTTGATTATTATTTTCAATTATTTATTTATTTTGATATTTGATTAGTGATGTCAATACATCTACATCTATTCGCTTATTTGGTCAATTTAAACAAAATGGTTTAGGTTTTAATAATATATCAACATTTAGTCAGATAACATCACGAGAAAAATCTGATGATAATAATTCTTCATCGACATATTTTACAAGTACACTTTCAAAAATTTCATCAACAACAACGTGTGGTTTTGGTTCACCATCAACACCATTAGCTACATCACTTGCTTCACTTGGTGCCAAGTATAAAAAAAAAACAAACTTATTGACAATTTTCATATGAAATTTGTTCGTTTTCTTTTTTCTTAGTAAACCATTATTTGGTGGTTCAAGTGGTACAACACCAAGCTCTTTTACAGATCTGAAAACATCATCAACAAATTCATTACAAAGTATTATTTATTTTTAAAAAATAAAGTTGTGTGCTCTTATTTTTTTTTTGTTAGATAAAACAAATGATGATGAAGAGAAAGATGAAGAAGAAGAAGAAGAAGATAATAAAGTATCTTTATTAGAAACAGTTGCTGAATATGAAGCTAAACGAGCATCAACACATCCAACGGCGACTATTCAAGGTGATACATCAACTGGAGAAGAAAATGAAATAACGAAATTTCAAGTTTGAAATTTTTTTTTATTTTGAATCATTTTTGTTTTTCATTGATTCTATATAGATGGCTGGTAAATTATTTATGTATAATAGTGAACAACAACAATTTGTTGAACGTGGTTATGGAATATTAAAAATAAATGAAAGTCATGATCCATCAGATTGGGAACGATTACAAGCTCGATTAAGTAAATGAATATTAAACTAGAGCCAACATTTCGTCCATTTTTTTTTACAAATGCAGAGTGTTTCCAAAAGTCCATCGCGATAAAAAAAAAGTGTCAATAGTTTTGGAACAATTTAAGTGATTTGCATAGGTTTTCTATGACTTCCTTCGACAATCTTTTAAGTTTTATTCAACATAGTTCAAATCAAATGTCTTTAAACATTAGAATGGAAATAGTTTTTATTGATTGTCAAACTCGATACAGAAACAGTACATGAAGGTGATTTTAAAGAGATCTCTAAACGTTTTTATGAAACTATAACTTGAGCAGATTAGTCACATCTGAGCGTCTTACAGTAATAAAAGAAAAAAAAACGTGATTACAATGCATATTACTAATGAAAGTGTATTAGCAGGAAGTGTTGTGGTTATTTGAAATGTTTTTTTTTTCTTCAATAATATTCAAAACTCTGATCACAGATACGCAAATAAGAGTATACTTCATGCTGTCATGAAATAATATATTTAGAATGATATTGATTTGATCTAAAGAAGTTTATTTTGAGATTCTCTTTCAATGAGATTAAGACATTTTATTGCATGCAAAAAAAAGTGAGAGGCGTTCAAGTACATTCACAAGAGATAACAATGTATGAAAAATATTCAAGAGCAAAACTATACGTTTCTTAATGTGAAGGAGTGTGGATGTATGATGTTGGCATAGTTATTATACGTGTGGCATGTGAAAGCAAATATCAGTGTTTCTCCTACATGCAGATCCACACCCATATTCGAAATTCTTACAGAAGCCAACTCTCTCATTGAAGGTACCATAAAAATACACATATGAAATGCACGTACACAGGGCATGGCTCTGTAGGTGTGAGTGAAGATGAAATGAAGATCCACACAGACTACAACTATAACCTGAATTTTTCTAGGCTCTTTTAACTTCTAAATGATAGAACTTGACATCTCTCGAATTCTTTTTATGATAACATATGAAAGATGATTTTGTAAGGTGGCTATTAAAGATCAGATTGAGTTATTAAGAAGAGTTAGTGAGAAAAATGCGACAGCTACAATGAAAATTCTATCTAATGCTTCATGTTAGTGTAGACATTTTGAGCAACAAGTGGGGTTAAAATGAGAGAAAGTTTACATGTATAGCTTGCTTTGTTTTAGAGTTATTCACGTTTTTTTCTCGAATGATTTTTAAAATACCTTGTATAATTCAGCGTTTAAAAAAAGCTAAAGCCTAAATTTTCGTATAGAACTTTATAATCAAATCATTGGATACGGGTACACGAATATTAAAAAATCAATATACCGTATCCCGTCACAATAGGAATTCGACTTTAATGAAATCCTCTATCTGAGATTTCAGAATATAGGATCTTCATCAAAATCTGAGACTTTTATAGAAAAATAGATCTTGATGATATCTTCTTCTATTGGAACAAAGTCATCAAAATTCTAAGAGAGTGCGCTCAAAAATGTATGGTTTTCAATTAAAGCTGTTGTAGGCAAGAAAACATTTTAGCTCAATCGGACGTCTTGTACTTGAAAAATGACAAGGATTCTCTACTTATTATTTTTTTGTATCAAAAACTCATTTTTTATGAAAAGCAAATGAATATGAAAACTTTAATGTTTCGAGCGTGAATGTTTCTTTTATACAGTTTCATTTAAGATATACACATAAGTATATCCCGAAAACAGAAACTGAACATATTTATCTCTGAATAAATAATGAAGTGCTAAGTTCTGAATCAGCATCTTATATTTCAAACTTGTGTATAATCCTCGAAAACAGCACAATAATAATATGTAAAATATAGACAGATCAGATATATTGACAGCAATTTCATATCCATTGAAATTAATAAGTTCCGATTCAGGACAGACTTTATCATGGTCTATCAAAAACAATTCTATCACTGTTCTTTTTTTTGTCAACAATGTATGCGTGATTCAAAATAAATTTAATTAAAATCTAACATTTTAGTTGTTTCTATTTCTTTTTTTTTTTTAATTGAATTGATACTAAAGCAAATATATGATTTCTATGTAACAATGTATAAGTATACCAAAGAACAATAAAGCATGTGGGTCACGACTAACATACACGGATATATGTGAAATCAATCCTATCTACTAATTTTAAATATAAAACTAAATATTTACTTTCCTTGAAGATCTCCTTGACAAGTATACTCAAATATTATTTAAAAACACTATCGAGTTAAGGACTGTTTGATGATGCAAATAGAAGAAGTTTGAAATTATTCGTAACATAAGCAAATTTACTCATAGAAAGATAAATCAAAGTCAAACAAATAAAAACCATATCTAAACTTCTGAATACATTTTCTTTTTTTTTCGAAATGTTATGTTTTTTCTTTTAGTTATGAGACTTGATAAATCATTTCGTGTTATTCTTAATTCACCTATATTTCCAAAAATGACTGTTGAACGAGCTACTGATCGTTCAGTACGATTTGGTGCTCAAGATGAATCACAATTACGAGTATTTATTATTAAAGTAAGACCTTTATTTTCTCGTCCTAAATAAATATTGAAGCCTTATCATTTCGTTCTTCTTTCTTTTTGTCAAGGCTTCAGCAAATGATTGTAATAATCTATGCAAAGAATTACAATCACGTATTCAGATTATTGAACGACAACAAATATCAACATCAAATATTCATACACCAGTATGTTTTCTTTGTTTTCATTTGATTTTTATTTGAAATAGTTTATTTCTTCATTTTAGACAAGTAGTAATAATACAAGTATATCATCGGATATAGTTGCTCTTGATGATTCATCTCCTAAACAAAATTCATCAACAGGTCAACGAAAACGATCTCATTCAAAAAGTGATTCAGATACATCAGAAAATACAAATGATCTTTCAAAAAAATCAAAGTACATACTAATTTTAATATATATTTTACACGAAGTTTTGTCTTAGAAAGAGAATAATTTTAATGATTGAAAAATGTTTGATCTTATGAAGAAATTAATCATTTTTGAATTCGAATTCTATGTCTAAGGTTTATTCAAGAGAAGTAAGAAAAGAATAAATATATTTATGTTTCACAAACAAAATGAATAACAGTATTTCGACCTCAAAATTTTTTGTTCATTAATAGATCTACTTCTAATTATAATGTTCTAAAAAATTCAGCTCCAAAAAAAAATGATTTCTTCACTAGATATTGAATTGCCAAAAAAAAAAACATGAGATGTTTACAACTTTCATTGCACATGAGTGAATTTAGAAATTCAATATCTTGTGAAAGAAATTGTCGTTTAAGCGGAAATCTACGGAGTATTTTAGTTGCAAATAGACCTAACGATCGATGAAATATCGTTCTTCGTTATATTGATGAGACATAAAAATATTTATCCTTTTCAAATTTTTCATACATTATTGAAGTCTACCTTTTGCACAGATTCTGAACTCGAAAACGATTTAATGATCCTTTCGTTAGTAAACATAAAGTTTTTAGAGTGCAAGAAATTCAATTCTATTTGTAAATGACATTCTTTGATAACTAAATGAGTATGTCACAATTGACACGAGAATTTAATTGAATTTGGAATGTGTAAAAACAAGGGAAACTAATTGATCTAGACAAAAGCTCATAAAATAAAGTTATATTATAGATACTATGAATAAAAACTGTAATGTTTTTTCCTGATTTTTTTTTGTTCATTTACTCTGTTAACAAAAAATTTATCAGGAATGATTATGCATCATCTTCTATAGATTGTGGTATTTAAATTAATAGTTTAACTTTCAATATTATTAATGCCTACGATCACAAGACACACAAATCGTGCTATTCACCCCTCTTTGCAAAAACTACCCACATTAACCTTCTACTTGTCTGAATAAATACTTGAAATAAAAAAACAACATTTTTGTCAAAAAATTTTAATGAATCATTCAATGTTCCTACGTTCTTAAGATGAAGAAACAAAATATCATCGAAATATTTATTCTAATGAACAAAATAAATATAGTCAACTGATGATTGTCTATATATAGAACAACAGTCTATATGACAAATTTACCAAAATCCTATTTCAATCTCAACTAACTGCTAAACTCATACGCCATATAACATAATAAAATCTCTATATAACAAGCAATAAAGCACTTATTTATAATCATATAAGTAATAATAATCCTCTTAACAACATACTTATTGAAACGTAATCTTATGTCCTATATTTTTAATATACAATCACAAACAAAAACATTTCTTACTGAATTATTTTCATAATAATGAATAATAATTTTCTTTTTTCAATGTTATTTATCTAGCATAAAGATAAAGTTACAAATCAATTCCAAAATGAAATGTAGCAAAAGAAAAAAACGGAAGCATATATTTTCATAAATAAATGAATGAATTATTACAAAATGAATATTTAAAATCCCAATCAGCATAATACGCAATATTTTGAATTATACACGCAAAAAAACAAAAAATTTTCTAAACATAAATATACGAAAAGATGGGATTATATGTATTGCGTTCTATTTTACAAAAAAAAAACATTGTTAATAATAAAAAAAAAAGCGAATCTATTGTTAAGTGAATTGTTTTTTGTTCATAATAAACAATTTCTTGAAAGTGAAAAGAAAAAAAAAAAAGAAATTTTTACTTTACCAATTGTTTGTTTATTTATTTTAGGTTAGTTGAAGAAAATAAAAATACCAATCAATCGACAAGTGAAGATGATTCTATTGAAGAACATAATAAATCAAACGAACAAGACACAGCTAATAGTTAAAAACAAAAACAAAAACTTAAGTCAGAGAAATTCTTATCTGTTGTTATTTTCTTTCGTTTATTATTATTATTATGCTAAAAAACAAAACAGAAGTCTAGATTATATACATGTAGATTGTTTTTTTTTTTTTCTTGTTTTGTGTCTTCTTCTTCTTTTTTTTTTATACATGACATGGACCATGTCGTCTTCGTTTAGATATATGAAAAAGATTAAAGGGTAAACAGAAGAAAATATGTTGTTGATTATTATGAATTGTAATATCATTATCAAAATGTTGTTGTCGATTGATAGCTGTACTTGCATTGGATTGTTTCGAATGATGATAACGATGACATTTTTTTAATGGACGACAATATGAATGAGTTTTTAATTTAATTTGTTGTCGTTGATTTTCATTTTTAAATAGAATTGGAGCTGATAAGATAAAATGTGATGGTTGATTAATAACAGGTACAAATTTTGGTGTACTACATAAATATGGTGCAAATGACATAATGAAAAAATTTTCTTATTATATGAATTTTGTTTCTATATTTATATATATATATATATATATTGAGAGATTCGACATGGGTAGATATAAAAATATCTACTCAGCATGTGATCGATATGCCGGTATATTTTTATTTTATCTTATTTCGGATATATGTTGTTCACATCCACCTACTGAGTTAATTGAGTTTCATTTCAAGACATTATTCGATCAACCGTAGTAATGTCAAAGTGAAGAAGAAGAAAAAAAAACAAAAAAAAAAAAACAAGAATTTGTTTTTATTTATATTATCTAGTCGATGTTGAGTGTGAAATTCACATAGAGTTAATTATATATACATATCGTATTTAATTGATATGAATTTTGATTAGAAAAATCAAAGAAAATTTAAAATATGATAAGATATTTTATATATTAGATGAAGAACAAAATAATAAGTAAATATATATATATACATAAAATAACATGTGATAAACTATAAATATCAGTAATCTTTCAACATAAGACAAAGGTAGATAGAGATGAGTTTTTCCTTTTGTTTTATTATCACTTATGTAAATGACATTTAGACGATGCGCGAAATAAGCTTTTTCTTTTAACGATATATGTTTTTTGTATATTCACAGTTAATCATTGTCATCACTTTGGTTCTTCTTATTCTTTTTTCTTTTTTTTTTTTTTTTTCTATCGTTTGATTATTAGACGCTCGATAGCGTCAGCAGTGTCTTGTCAATATTATATTGTCGCCATTTTTATGTTTATATCATGAATATCAATGCATATACATATGCAAGAATTCAACATCTTACATATGTATATATACATATATCCACAACTGTTCTCTCTATATGCAAGATATACAGAAGTCTGCAATCGTGGTATTGCATAAATTTACAAGAGTGTCTTTCTCGTCTTTTAAGAAGTAATTAGAAGGCGTAAAGAATAGTAACAGAATACAGAAATGGCAAATAGAGTCGCGCATGTTCTTCAAGTTGGATAGATGACGATTCTCTAGGCTTTTTTCTTCTCTTCTCTTCGTTTTTTCTTCTTCTTCTTCTTCTTCTTCTCATCTCGACCTCATCTTTTGTTCTGTTTTTGCTCTCTTTCTCTCTATCGTTTTCGTTGGGTTGAGTTTTATTCGTTTGTTTAATAAAAGAGAGACAAAAGAAAATGAAAGTTGTTCTCTTTTTTCTGTTTTTTTTTTCTTCTTTCGTTTCGTTTTGTTTCATTCTTTATAGTATTCGAATAGGCGAAGAGTAGTAAATTTTACTTTAGACAGTACAACATGTTGGTCACCTCTTCACAATCATCAACTCAACGGCCATTGGGTTTATCGGTAGAAGAACTCTTTGCTTTAGATCGTCAATATCGTCGTATTGAACAACAACAACATTTAGCACAATTACAAAATCAAGCACGTGTAACATCATCGAATTTAAATCGTTTAAATAGTCGTTCACTTGATCTTATATCATCAACAAATCCTCATCTTACTGTTCTACCATCACTTGAAGTACATGGTCATGGATATACTCATCGACTACAACCACCATCTCCATCCGTTGTAAATTATGCACGATCACATTCAATTGATCAACTCAGATATACACCACCAGTATTTTCAACATCTTCATCTCAATTATTAAAACCTACATATAATCAACGATCAATCATAAATGATACTGTACAACAAAATTATTATTCTAAAAATCGAACTAATTTACAGGTAAGGCTTTATTAAATAATCAAACTATATATTTATATACATAAATATATAAATAATATACACATCGAATGTAAAAGAAAGAAAAGTAATTTCTTTTTTTTTTTTTTTTTTTTTCTTTTTTCTTTTCAAACATCGATTACGACTCAAGGGAAGTTGACGTTTCAAAGAGCACACGCATATAGAAAAAGAAAAAAGAAAAAAAAGGAAAATAGTTGCACGTTGTTGTTTCTTTTATTGACAGCATCCACTTATGGCTACCGGTACGCCGCCATCTTTGGGAAATAACGTCATGTATGGTATTCCTCCATCATCAAATGATCATAATGATATACGAAATTCTTGTAAATTACGTCGACAACAACCTATTAAACGTGAATCATCACGTCGTATTGTTGTTCGACCTGTTGTACAAAGACGACGAGAACCATCAATTAGTTCATCATGTGAATCATTAGATGAATTACGTTCACCTACTACTACTACTACTCGTCAAATTCCAACAGAACAGGTTTTTTTATCTATTTATTAAAAAAAGGAAATAAAAATGTCAAACATTTATTTCTTTTTTTTTTTTGTTTTAGTCAAATATTTCTAATCAATCTGTACTATTTACACCATCATCACTATTAACAACTAATATTATGGATGAATCAAAGAAAAAAACAAATAATTTGATACGTTCATCATCAAATAATGATTCATTATCTGATGATAGTGATATAAATCTATATGAAATGCGTGTACCGATTGGTAAAACATATGATACATCAGATATAAGTGTACAATTAGAAGGACCAAAAATTTTAATACATTGTCATACAATAGAACCAACAGATAAACGTGGAAATTATCGTAAACATGAATTTAAAACTGAATTATTAGTACCTGATGTTGTTGATGATGAAACAATTGTTGCTTATTTAACTGAAGATGGACAATTAATTGTTGAAGGTAAATATCAACCATGGGCATGGGAAGAAATTAAACGAAAAAGAAAAATTGAACAACAAGAATTAAAATCTTCTTCATCTGCATTTCTTCAACAAAACTCAACTCTACCATCACCATCACCATCGGTTTCTGTACCATCAACAAATTCTACTTTAGCATCGACAAGAAATGATGGAGGTAGGTTAATAAGAAAAAAAAAACTTAATGGGATGCTTTTAAACTAAACATGGTGAAAATTAAAAAAAAAAAAAAAATAAATAAATTTTAATATAAACTAAAAATCATACACTGGACATCGTCTTTAAAATATTTCTTTCTTGAACTGGTGTCCTTTTTTTTTCTTTACATACGCATTGTTCTATATCTAATCAATTTTCTAATGCATTACATGTCGAAATCATCGACGCGATGAACGAAGAAGCAGGTAGTTAATCAATAATAATAATAAAAAAAAAAAACTAACCAAATATTTTTAATTCTCTGTGTGTGTATGTTTATATGAGTGTTTATTAACTCTTAAGTGTTTTTCTTTCAGCACTTCTAAGTCAGCTCAAAGCAGTGGTTGATTGGTTCAGTAGGGCATTATCGCCCTAGAAGCAATTTCTTTTTTTATTTTTAGCACGGTTCGTTTGTATATGATGTTTTTTTACCCAGCATGGTGTGCTATTTATCTTTCTTTGATATTTTTTTTCCTCTCTCATGAAATTCTATTTAGATTATTTTCTTGCCTTTTCTTTTCAATAGACCTGCAACAAGAGAAGATGTCACCGTCACTCATATCTAACAATCAACGAATAATGTATAATAATAATAATAATAATAATAATAATCATATAAACAGAATTGAAACATTAAATAATAATCGAACTGTGGTACATATTGGTGAACCACCATCATCATCATCATCACAACAATGTACAGATACAAAAAGTGTAAGTGATATAATCAATCGTTTTAACACATTAAATACAATGCCTAAACCAACTATATGGGATGGACAATATACATTTACAAATGATATTCCACCTCTTCTTATATATCATCTTCGTTTACCATTTGAAACTTTAATGGATTCTATACGTATACAATCTGATCCAGAATTAAATTTATTAAAAATTTTTATTGAACAACAAGAGAGAAATTTATTACCACAATATGAACAACAACAACAAAATAAAATAATAATACGTTCAACATCACGTTTTTGTCGTCTACCAAGAGATCATACATATGATTATACGCATTTACGTGTCATATTTCTTAAAGATAATTTTATTCGTATTGAATTACCTACAATAAATTAAAAAAGAAAAATATCATTTGTTTTTTTTTCCTTTCCGTCATATTAACACCGGTGCTAAGATTTTCTTCTCTTGTGCTTTTTTTTCTGTCATATGAATATATACTTATATTTACGTGGATTATTGTATCATTTTTCTATTTGTATCTGTATATTTTTTTTTTTGTTTCGTCTTAGAAATGTGTGATAAAAATAATGAATTATTATTATATCAGTATTAAAATCTAAAAAATATTCGTTAAAATTTGATTTGTGATATTAGCTAGAATATGTGAAATTTTATTCTTATGTTCCGTAATAAACAAAAATCAAAAATGTTTTTGATATTTGTCTGAAAAATTTATTTTGAAAGGTATATAAGCAAAGTGAATCTTTATTTTTATTTTTTTTTTTTTACTAAATAACTACTTGACATTTTGTTTTTCCTTATAAGATCAAGTCATTAGTTTAAGTTAAAACAAAAAAAAACGAACTATTATTTATATATCGAACGTTCTAAAAGGTTAATAGTCAAGAAGTTATTGAATGCTAATTAGAAATTCTTCCCGATCTATAATAAATATCATAGAATGCTGAATACAAAATTGTTCTGTTATTTATTTTCATTAAAGATAATATGGAATAGATAGTTATTCATCTTGTTTTTCTCATGCATATTTCTATTAATTGAGAGATATATTTGCTACTGATAGAACATTTTCATTAAAAAAAGATTATTTATCAAACGTGAACTTTGATAAAAGAAGAATTGTTGATAATTAATGATTGATTTCTTTTTGTAGTGTGTAAAGTAACATTATATATTGCTTAGATTTAATTATTTAATATGTTATGATCTAGTTGATTTTCTTAACAGAAATTTGATGATCTTTCAGTAAATCATTGCAAATCTTTATCCAGGAAAAAAACGTTTTCGAATAGATCAAATAATTTTATCTTTGAACTAAATCGTTTCAATTTATCGAAGATATTATTTTTGAACTACTAGTGTAAATTAACTGTAAAATGGACATTTGAACAAAAACTCTTTTGCTTCTTTTCTTTGGTTGTTTGATGAATATACATATTATATGATAGACACTTATATACTTTTATGTAAAGGGATATTAACAGCTCATTATACTATTACTAAATATGTAAAATAAAAAGTCTCACGCAAAATGTAGTTGTTTTCCAAGATCATCAATCACTTGAGAAATGATTCATTCTACTTATTTCTGCAATTTGAACAGAAAGGTTTTCTATGAATTTTTATAACTGGTTCTCGATTTTTTGTTCGTTCTTGTTGCTATTTGCTCGGTATTGTACATTTACGTATTCTGTTTGTCTTAATCTAACATTATTATTATTCTAATTTCAACATGAGTTATGTATTTTCTGAAACTTTCAGTTCAATCCGATATTTTTGTGAGAAGAGATCCTCAAAATATGGATGGTTTTCTATGATAATCAGCTACCATTCCCGAACCCAAAAAAGGACTTCTAATGATTAATTCTCTTATTTAGCTATCGAAAGTAACGGATGATGAAAAAACTCAGAATTAATTTTTTTTTGATACAGCAGTGTAATAGAATATTGTAGAGATCTCTTCTTTTTTTTTATTAGAAAGAGCAAAGTGTCTAGTGCAAAAATGTACAAAAGAATTCGATTTAAAATGTTTGTCATAAGCGACAAAACGTACCGAAAAACGATTCTGCAACTTTTTTCGAACTTGTAAAATATTATGACAATCATATTTTGATTTGTCTAATCTGAGTTTTACAATGTACGGGTAATGAAGTCTTGTAGGACGAAAAAAGAAAATCCCTGCATCTTTTATAATGATTATAATGATCGCTTTAGTGATATCGTCTGCTTTCTGATCATATTCGAAAAAAGTAACTATACCTTCTATATGAAAAATATAGCTCAATGAGTCCTCTATTGCACGATAATACTTGAAATAGGACACAGATTTTCTTTGAGATATTCAGTCAAATTCGTAGAATTATTCGATCTCCATACTTTGTCTATTTTTTTTTGCGGTAACAAAACCTGTACCTTGTGTCGCGATGTTCTAGAGAAAGTTAAATTGATAGAAATTCGTTCGAATTATGTCAGGGAGATAAATGTCATGAGATGATCCAAACGATTTTGAATCTTCAATATGAGTTTTCCTTTTTCTTCAGTAAGTTTCACAAAACACTGATTTTGACGATTTGGCCTCCTTATTTTACCCTAGATTATTAAAATTGGTGAAATAATCTCCAATCAGTTGTTGTTAGTAGAAGAAATAATGGCAACCTTCGACAGGGCAGAATCGACTCTTGGTGAAGTCGTTTATGATTATTTTATGGTAATTGAAGTTTCATTGCCCAAAAATTAAGATCACTTCACATCGCTTCGATGTAGTCTTTTGCGAGTTTTCTTTGTGTTTTGTACCTATTAGACGTCGACATTGAACGTTATCATTTTCTATTGCGATGGTCGCGAGAATGAAGACTCCGAGAATATGCGGGTAGATATTCTTGTACTGCTTACATCATACATTGAAGAAAGTAATCGATATGTAAGGAATCTTTTGCTGCATGAAATTTCTATAACTATTTGAAAACAAAATCATGTATATCTCGTCAGCTCTATACCTTTGCTACGCTATCAATAGCAATAGTAAAATACAAAAATTATATGATCTTAATTGTCATCATGACAATCAATCAAAATTGATTTCATCCACATCCATTCATTGTTTATTTAATTATTTCATTATTAAAAAGGCTAAAGGAAAACAAAGATGATTATTAGATATTTTGTACCCTTCAAATGCAGCTTGGTTATTATTATATCACAGTTTGTCAAACGAATGCGATTTGTTCCTACCAGAGGTGCAGGATCTGCCCCTAAAATAACAAATCTTCCTGAGTCGAAAATTCAATTCAAGATTCTTTTGAAAAATTATAAAGTTTTTCTCTGAAAATGGAAGATAACAGATACTGCATTATAAATGACTCATTTTTATTTCCTATCTTTGAAGCATTTAACAATTTATTTTAAAACTTTGACTTTTATGTCAATTAATAGAGAACTTAATTCTCTACAAACATATCGACTTTGTTTTTCGAATAGATTTGTCGCGTCACAGCAAAGTTAGCAAGATTAACATCTTCTCAATCGTATGAGTGCGAAAGTCAACCAAGCGGAAAAATTAAAGAGCTTATAGAAACGGATCTGCTGAAATTTGAAATATGCTACAATATTCTATATAAAATTCCTCATCTTTTTATGTGAATTGGAACAAAACTGAGTCATTGTTGTCGACTGATTCAAAGTAGCCTAACTGTTTCAGATGTTCAAGCGAATGCATACATCATTTCTTTCAGAGTTTAATTTTGTACCCAATATGAGGGTGTGGATGTGAGTGTAGTTTTTTTTTCATTCACACGCACAACCACCCATACCCTTCTTTATTAAAATGAGCTTTGATTTTTAACATTCATTTTACAAACTAATCTATAAAATATCTCAGCCTTATCTATTTGTTTTCTAATTGAACAAAATTTTGAAAATATTCGTTCAATGTTCCATGCAAAATTCACTCAAGCTACCAACCATAAGAATTTACATTTTCATTTAAAGATTACAAAAAAAAACAGTCTTTGATATGTAGTATAAACATCGAACACTTGCACTTCAATAGAAAAATTTTTAAAAAAGTTTTTTTTTTACATCATATTATCATAATCTAATTTTTTTAGATAAAAATGTGATGCTACTTCATAGAACTATTCCTTTTCAATTCTAATATCGAGTCTTATATATTGCTTCGTTATAAATACAAGTTGCAAACAAATAACATAACGCAGTAATCGTTCAAAGATATAAGTATTGCGATATAATTATTAATACAGTTTGTTGATGACGTACTGTTTTATACATTCTATTTTTACAAAATTTAGCTGTATATTAAATACCATTAAATGCGTCAAATGCTTTATTTGAGGATCAATACCTATTGCATTTTTCTTTCTTGCTATCTATATTCATGAAGACTTTGTCTACATTGAAGAAAAAAAGAATAAGAAATCTAGAAACTATTTTTAGAAATTTCTTATGTTTACCTCGTATTTTTTCCGACTAGCCGATAGTGTTGTAGATCATTTTCTACTGAAGATAATTCTCCTTGTATTTCATATATCTTAAATAAATGAATGCTAATATTAAACTATGAAGATATTTTCGACTTCATTTTGTATAAGTTCTTTTTTACTATAGGCGTACGTAAAAATGTTACCTCTTTCAATTGATGTGTAATTACAATTAATAATTATTTTCCTCTCCAAAATTGATTTTCTATACATCCTATCGGATTTCAGAACAAAAGTTTTTTCTCTTATCATTATCTATCGATTCTGAAGAAGTTCTCCATGTTGCGCGAATGAAAAGTAAATCCAAATTTTTGAAAAATCTATGCATGCTCTGAAAAACTTTCGATAGGGATTATTTATTCTCAAGAGTTGTCTACAGAAATGTATTAATTATTAGTTTTCGAATATGTTACTGTCATTTGGACTTTTTTAAACTAAAATTTATGAAATGAAAGTAAATATCCTTCTACGAGTCATGTTGTTAACGCTAGGTTCTTTATGATAATTTTGACGAAAAAAAAAGCCTTTTGGTATAATTTTTTCAAGGTATCTACAATCACTGAACATATAACCATTAGCTCTAGGAAAGTTCATTATTTCGAAATATATGCTTTTTAATTTTGAAAATTCACGTTTCTCATGAATGGTTCGCTCAAATATTCCTAGATATGTCATCGAAATAATACTGATTATGTTCTAACAATAATAATATTCTATACAATTTAAAAAATTATTTAAAATATTTATTAATTTAGCATATTAAAGGTATTCGATATACTTGAAAATTCTATTTTAAATTTAATTTAATACAAATATTCTTTAATATCTTCAAGACATAATTTTCAATCAATGTTATTCTATCTAACAGCAATCTTTTATTCAAGTACTGACATATACTTAACCACATTATTAATAAACAATTCAGAAGAATAAAAGAATTAATTGAATAGATCATTTTGAATTAAGAAAAAAATTCTATGACTCATGGATACAATTTTAATTCTAACGAATTTCTTAAATTCATCTAACAATCTTCAGAATTCTCGCATGTCTTATCATTAAATGATATTGATATTGACGTGTAACACAATGATTAATAGCTATTGTTATATTAATAGTTGTTCAACTAATTCACTATTTGTTATTACTAGACTTGAATTACCATGAGTAGTTGATAATAGTTCAGGGTGTGGGTGTGAGTGTAATTGTGTGGGCGTGCGTGTCATTGTGGGTGTGGGTATAGGTGTGAATGTGGTTGTTGATGTATGGATGTGAGTGAGCGTGTTCTCTACCCTGAAAGCTACAGCCAGACCGATGCATCCATCCACACGCTCACCCTCTCTTCTTTTCTTCTTTTGTTTGGTGATATCTTAGTCTGTTGGCTAACAAAAACACTTCTTATCTTTATTTTCTATCTTCATGTTCACAACTACTACTCTTCATTAACAAAACAAAGCAACAACTGACTATATAGTCACACATAACATAACACATAAGTCGGTCTAGTGACCAATAGATAGATAAAAGAAAGAACAAGAGAGGTAGTGGTGAGAGATAGCGCCACTACCTAACACCTCCGTCATTTATCAGTGAACGGTTTTATCTGTTCACGAAAATAGATATCAAACAAAGGAACAGAAAATAAAACGAATCCAAGATTACATGAGGTGTAATAACATCATAACTGAGAACAAAAAATTAATACAGCCAATATGAAAAATAAATGAGAAGGAACGATAGTAATTCCGTTGTTGTTGGTTTTTCTTTTCTTTTATAAACATAAGTATGTCATGAGATATGGTTTGAGTTATATGAAAGTATAAGTTCATCAGGAGGTTATATGTTAATTGAGGGACCGTATGTCGTGTACAGGTACTTGTACTTGATGACTGGTATTATCGTTTGGAACAACATATGTTGTATCATGCAATCGATCGAGAATGGTGTAGGAGCCAACGAATCGTGCGGATATCTTGTTGATATGTGAATTTCGATTACGAACTAAGACTATCGAGCATTCGAGTGGTTTTGATCATAACGTTGTTTAGAAGATTGTTTTGTCGAGCCGCAATTTTTGTATACTCAATAAATTTTTACATAGTATGATGATAATGACAAATAGTATGAGAACTTGATGGAAATGATGAGGATAAATCAGCTACAAAACGAGGTTGACGAGCAAATATTAATTCGAATGGGGTATAACCAGTAGAATCACGTCGAGTAGCATTATAATTAAAAGTTGTAGCGACTAATTTGTCAACCCAATTAGATCGAGATTGATTCGAAAGTGCAACTAGATTAGGTACTAGAGTTGCATTATGTCTTTCGCATTGATCGTTGGCTTTGGGGTTATATGGTGTGGTTTTAACATGACAACATTGAGTCAACTTGAGTAGGAATTCATACAACGAAGGAGAAAAATGTGTGCCATTATCAGTAACAATTTCAAATGGAACACCATAGATCATAAAGACATCATATAATAAAAATTTAGCAGCTGTTGTTGACGTATTGTCGGGGACGGCTTTGGTGATGACGAGCTTCGAAAATAAATCGGTTAGTACTGGAAAGTATTTATTACCGGATTTTGATTGAGTAACAGGACCAACATAATCCATAGTAAGATATTCCCAAACTCCACGAGATGGTTCAATTGGATGTAAATGACCATCAGATTTTCGACGGGAAGGTTTATTCTTTCGACAATTAATACACGATAAAATATGTCGTTCGATATCTTTGTACATATCCGGCCAGAAAAAATGGTTGTGTATCTTGTAAAAAGTGCGTTTAATACCGAAATGGCCACCACTGAATGTCGAGTTATGATGCATTAATAATACTTGAGAAGTTAAAGAAGCAGGAACATAAGGTAATTGAAGAACATGACCATTCTTTCGAGTAATAATTTTATAAAGGATATTATAATCATCAAGTGTATATTTAGAATTTAATGGTGAAACATTTTTTATTGCCTGGATAGCAGAATCTTGATTTTGATGTAGATTTAATGTATCATGATCGAATGAAATATTAATGTCATTAAGAGATGAAGAAGAAGATACAACAGGTGGAGTAGATCGTGATATCCTAGGTGTTGTTGTTGTTCTAGGAGAAGGAGATGATGAGGAAGTTGTTGTTGAAGGAATAGGAGGTGGATGTTGTCGTATCATTGAATGAGTTGTAACAACATTGACGAAAGATCTTCAGTTTGAGTTGAAGAAGTAACAAGACGTGGTGCATCTTCGTCATTAACATCAGGTTGATCAACTGGATAACGGGAAAGAGCATCAGCTGTTGTACTATCTCTTCCAGGTATATGTTGGATAATCATATTATATTGTTGTAATGTTGTCATCCATTGTTCAATACGAGCATTATGATAAGGTTTTTTCATTAATGATATTAATGGTTTATGATCAGTTTCAAGAAAAAATTGTTGACCTTCAATATATGATCGAAATCTTTGAGTAACGCTCCACCAAATAGCTAATGCTTCAAGTTCAATAGCAGAATATTTTTTTTCAATTGCTTTTAAACTTCACGATGCAAAAGCAACTGGTTTATAAATTGATGTAGTTGATTTATCTCTATAATCAGGAGGTTGCTTTTGTAATTGTACAGCATCTATGCCGGCACGTGAAGCATCTGTACGAATAACATATGGTTGTGAATGATCAGGTAGAATAAGAACCGCAGCAGAGGTGATAGCGTCTTTTAATTGATCAAATGATAATTGTTCTGCCTCAGTCCATATAAATAAAAACCTTTCCAAGTAAATCTATTGAGTGACGCTGATATTTGAGAAAAACGAGGAATAAATTTTCGGTAACAGCCAACCATTTGTAAAAAAGGAGCAGCTTTACTGGATTGTAGTAAAGGAAATTGAGTAATAGAACGAATATTATCATTATTAGGTGAACAACCATCAGCATTAATTTTATGGCCAAGAAATGAAATTTCACGTTGAAAAAATGCACATTTATTATAGTTTAATTTAAAATTTGAGGCATGTAATACTTGACATACTTGATTTACGTCTAAAAGATGTTGATCAAATGAAGGGGAATAGACGATAATATCATCCAAGTAAGCGAGACATACATCTCAACGTAATAATCCAAGGGTTTCGTTCATTAATTGTTGAAAAACTGATGGTGAATTTTTTAATCCTTGAGATAATCTGGTAAATTCCCAAAGACCATCAGGAGTTGTAAATGCAGTTTTAGCACGTTTTTCAGGTGCTAAAGGTACTTGAAAGTACCCATTACGTAAGTCAAGTTTCGAAAATATTTGAGATCCATTTAAACGTTCAATGACATCATCGATACGAGGTAATGGATAAACATCTTTTTGAGTAATGGAATTTAAACGCCGATAGTCTATGCAAAACCTTGGAGATCCATGAGATTTCTTAGCTATAACAACACGAGAAGCCCAAGGGGCATTCGAAAGTTCAATAATTCCATTATCTAACATTTTCTTAACTTCATTATTAATAATTTGTCGATTAAGGTGTGAGACTCGACGTGGATGTTCAGCTAAAGGAGAATGAGAACCGATGTTAATAGCGTGTTGTGGTTTACAGGTAATGCCTTGTAAAAATGAATCATCAAAAAGTTGTTGATAGTGATGTGGCATGAGGGAAGCTTTCATTCTCTTGACAGGATCATCGATATGTTCAACTAAGGGAGGAATAGTCTTTGTTGTACCTGTTAAATCTTTATTACACGGCTTGTCCACGTAACGCGTCACCTCGCTGACCAAGAATTCGAAGTCATCATTTCATCAATTCGCCATTGCTACCTTATAGAGCACAGTCTATAGTATAGAGAAATATATTTTGTTCTTTCAATAAGTGCTGAAAATCATATTTGATAATTGTTAATAGAGGTGTCACTAAATATGTATAGGAGAATAACCATCTGGACCCTATAATTAGTCCAACCCTTCTATCGAAACATTGTGATAAATATATACATAATTGAGAGCAATTGATTCTACGGTAACAGAAGTATCATTTAGAAAAACAACCGATTTCCCATTTTCTACAGTCTCTTACTACCGCATCAAGCAAAAGTACCGAATTGATAGCGTCATTGCGTAACAAAAAATGAGTATTGTTTGTTTTTCACTGGTTAGTCTCATCCTTTTTTTATACAAAATGCATACCTAAAGCTAATTTTTTATGGGCTATCTACTGCACGTATTTTCATGCGAAAAGATTCTGTTTTAGAATTGTTGCATGTAACGCGATGACGTTTTTTACCTTTTTCTTTGTTTTGGCATATTTGAGAAGGGACATTTCTGAATATTGATTTACTA
This sequence comes from Rotaria sp. Silwood1, assembly GCA_905250075.1. Classification (NCBI taxonomy): domain Eukaryota; kingdom Metazoa; phylum Rotifera; class Eurotatoria; order Philodinida; family Philodinidae; genus Rotaria; species Rotaria sp. Silwood1. The sequence goes on along the minus strand of CAJNOP010000066.1, from coordinate 603,773 downwards.
TTCAAAGGTCACTATTCACTACGGATAATGAATTTTATAATTGAGTATTAGGAAGTTGTGATAAGATTATGGTTGATTGGTCCGCGTTAATAATGAACAATAAAAATGAAAAGACCAATCCAAATTAATATATTGTTTCAATTAGGGTAATCATCTTTAATTCTAAAAAAAATTTTAATATCTGTATTTTGTAAAACATTATTGAACTTTCATTGATTAAAAAATTTTCATCAGCTTTTGAATTTGTTAAATATTAACACATATTTTTGATACTGCAGTAACTGGCTAAATGGCTAAAACAAATGCAGAAAGACAAAAACTTTATCGTGAAAATTTATTAAAAAATAAATCGAAGTATGATCAAATGAGGAAAATATCTCGTATACGTGATAATAAAAGACGTCAAAATTTAAATAGTGATTTATTACAACAGTTACGTAATCGACAAAAACAAGCATCAAAAAAATATCGTGATAGAAAAATACTTGAACGTATAAATAATAAACAATCATCATCATGTAAATCTCGTCAATCATTTGGTAAAGCAGTCAAACGTGTTCTTCAATCATTACCAAAAGATATTAATAAATGTGTTAGTGTAGTTCATCATATTGCACAAGAATTTAATATCATTCCAAAAACAACATCTCATCATCAACGTGAACAACGTCCATTATCAATTGAATTAAAACAATTAGTTATGAATTTTTATAGCCGGGATGACATCAGTTACCAGTTACCTGGTAAACGTGATTTTATTACAATCAAAGATAATAATGGAACTTGGAACGTCAAAAACAATATAAAAACGAATTCTTTTATTTAGTTACGTGAAGCACATCAACTATTTCTAATTGAACATGATCATACAAATGCTTATTTATCATTAGGATCATTTAGTGATCTTCGACCATCAAATGTACTTCTTCAATCTCATATGACACACCGTAATTGTTTATGTGTTTATCATGAAAATATAAATTTATTGGTAAAACCATTATCAAAATATATTCCATGTCCTGGTTTACATTCACTACAAGCATTTTCATCAACACTTGTTTGTTGCGAGACAAATGAAGAATATATGTTTAGTCAATGTTCTTTATGTGCAAATAACTTCGAAAAGAAAATAATAAAACATGTTACTAATTTTACACAATCAGTTAATTGATAACAATGGGTTTTAAAGATGGATATTCTAAAAAGATTGAATTTAATGGTACAATTGGTGAATGTATAGAAGTTTTAAAATCAAAAGTAAATCAATTTTTAGCTCATGTTTTTATTAAACGTCAACAATCGGAATATTTTGAAAAAATGAAAAAAAATTCAAATAATGAAAATATTTGTTTACAGATTGATTTTAGTGAAAACTTTCGATTAGATATTCAAGATTCTATACAAAATTCGTATTACTCGAAAAATGCCGTTTCGTTAATCACGTGTTATGTTTGGTGTGCTAGTAATGGTTATCCATTTGTTTATGTATTAAATAATCTTTCACACGACAAATATTGTGTGAGTGCGGCATTGGAAGATTTATTTCAAAAATTGAAACAACAATTATAAGAGTTAACACAAATTAATATATTTTCTGATGGTGCAAGCCAACAGTTCAAACAAAAATTCCTAATGAGAAATATTTGTCGTTTAGCTGATGATTTTGGAGTAAATATTTTAATCATAGTTTTTATCAAGTTCTAACTAAGTAATTTTAAATTGTTTAGATTGAATTAACTTGGAACTACTGCGCCACCTCCCATGGTAAGGGGGTGGTTGATGGGTTGAAAGGTACAATTAAACGTCTTGTCTATAGAGCAATACTTAGTGGACAACAATGTAGTTCAGCAGCTCAATTTGTAAAGATTGCTCAATCCAAAACAGATATTATCAATGTTATTGAATTGGAAAATATTCATATTGAAAATTCAACGGCAAAAATGGAAAAAATTTTCCAATCAATAAAGACAGTACCAGAAACAAAAACAATTCATTCAGTGAAAGTATTTCAAAATAATACACTTGAATATAAATATTATTCGAACAGTTCAAAAAAAAAACCTATCGATTTTTAAATTAGAACAAACTGTATGTATATATATCGTCTTTCATTTGATTAAGTGCCACATTATTTGACATAGTAAACCTATATCTTATCAACATCAATGTAACGCAAATAAGATTGTTGTATATGTAAAATAGTTAGTTTGTATTTTGTGCTCTCATTTTGTATTATCTCATATTGATAGCCTTTTATGCATGTGTTGAAATGTTTAAAATTTTTTACTGTATCCACATATCGGTTATTATATTGCTGTATTTATTTCGTGTTTTGTTATTTTTTCTATGTCGAACTTATTTATAAATCAAATATTTAACACTCTTTTATGATATAGGTTCAAGTAAAGTATTGGTTTGTCTTCACAGATCTACATTTCTAACAAAAGCAAGTAAAGCGAAAAACTTGATTAAAAAAATAAGCGTCATCGCGTTACGGGGCCGCCATCGCGTTACATTAATGAAACCGATCCCTCTTCAAAATAAGAACTCTGTTTGAAAATCTTTTTTATCTGTTGAATACCTCAAACTGTCGGCCACAAAACGCCTATAGAAGGTTCCTATTAATACAACAGAAAATTGGCAGGAAAATAAACAGCAATCATGTCACCGTCAACTTTTTGTCCCTCGTTCCTCATCGCGTTACGTCATCTATTTTTGCTATAATTTTTATATGACTCTTTCAAACGAGCTCATATTTTCAGAGGTTGTGGGGGAGACAGAGGTACATCTTCCACCGAAAGGACGAGTCTTCTCGACAACCTCATTGCTGAGAAAAGTTAATAAAGCTGCAGCCAAAACGTCATCGCGTTACGCTTGGACAAGCCGTACAACAATGAAACAAATGATCATACAGTGTTAATTCAGTAGAAAAACGAACACCACAATAGTTACATGATAATAAAGATAAAGATGAAGAAGAAGAATCAGAAAAGTTCATAGGTGATGCATAAATGACGTTGAGACCCGCTGTTGCAGTTGATGAATAGATAAAACCAAGTGGACTATTACGTGGAATGTATCTTGAATGACAAGTATTATTGATAATGGAAATAACACCACGATTATCACGAATATGAAGAAGTGAATGAAGAATTAGGACCATTCTAGCATGTTGTAGAGCAATATTAGGTGTAAATAAGGCATCGTCTAATGATTTAAGAGGTACATAACCATAAATAAATTTTTGATGAAATGGAGGAATAACAACAGAATGTGATAATGACATAATTACTGGTTCATTACGAGATATAGGTAATAAAGGAGTTGAAGCAAGACCATTATAAAGATAAATACGATTGGTACAAAAATTAACATTAACATAATTTTGTTGAATCCAATCACGACCTAAAATCATATGACAAATAAGATCACGTGTAATATAAGCATCAATATGTGTATCAAGATGATGAATTTGAACAGTAAGTTTGACTATGCCAAGGAGAGATATAAAGCCACTATTGGCATTATGAACTTCTTTTAATGAGCAGGGCATGATGGGTTGGTGTTGCATATTGGATAATGTTCTATCATGAATAAGAGAAATTGCAGCACCAGTATCAACTAAAATTGTAGTAGAGACATGATTGACTGGAACATGAATTGAAGATAATGATAGAGGGAGTGATGGTTTTTTCTTTTTTGTAGAAGTACCACCATCTTGATACCTATTTAGATGCTTTTTCGATTGGGACAGTATTTGGCAATATGTCCAAATTGATGACATTCATAACATTGACATGCGGCAAGTGATGAAGATGTAGGTTGAGGAACAGAACGAGAAGTTGAAAATGGAGACTGGTTATAAGTGAATATTCGATTCATAAGTGGTTGTGGAGATGATGAAGGTGGTTGCCCATTATAAGAACGTGTACATGGATTGGTCGATCATTTCACGAGTGAAACTATCCCGTCAATAGGATCACCACCATCAGTTGGATAAGTATCAGGTGAATTGATTGAAGCATGTCGTAATTCATTTAATGTAAGTTATATTTTTTTCTTCATCTTGTGCAATGATAAGAAAATCAGCAGGTGAAGCACGGTGACGACGAATAACGTGAGGGACTAAAGAGTTATTTAATTCTTTAGTTAAATGATGGAGTATCATCGCCGAGCTCATATTCAAATCAGCTTGTAAACATAATTGAAATTTATCATGATAATATGTCATAACAGGTTCATTTTAGGTGATTGTCGTCATTTTTCCATTTTTAATAAGATTTGATTAAGTGATGGTTGATAAGCTTTAACAATTTCAGCTTTGAATATGAACCAATCCGTAATACTAGAGTTGTTATAACGAAACCAGTTTTTAACAGCATCAGTGAGATACGATTGTATGGCAATAAATTTATTTGATGCTTGTAATTGCGCTCAATCAAATACTGCTTCCATATATTGTATCCATTTAATAACATCTTCATCTGGAGCACCACCAAATTTAGAAAGACTTCTAATTTGTTCTTTAGCTAAAGTATTCATAACCTGCTCTTCCATAACTGATAAAAATGCTGGATGATAAACAATATGATTGAGAGAAAATTCGGAATAATGAGAAAATTCAATATCAATATCAGATAATCGTTTTGCTTCTTGTTGAAATAATTGTTGATAATGTGAATGTGTTATGACCATATAAACAAATAAATGTAATGAATAAGCGAAAGACCAAATTAAATATCACCACGAAGGAGTAAATCACCAGAAATAGATAATAATGGAATGAGTAAGTTCAATACGAAAAAAAAATAACAATGATCAGGAATTGATAATAACACGTAATAATCAATAGTAACTTGGATATCAAATGAATGAATGTCGAGTAAGAAACACTAAACAGAATAAACCGAGAAAAAAAACAAGCAAAACTTATCGTAGTCAACGAAGAGTTGTCGACGAGGGTCACGGCACCAATTGTTAGTCTGTTGGCTAACAAAAACACTTCTTATCTTTATTTTCTATCTTCGTGTTCACAACTACTACTCTTCATTAACAAAATAAAACAACAGCTGACTATATAGTCACTCATAACGTAACATATAAGTCTGTCTAGTGACCAATAGAGAGATAAAAGAAAGAAGAAGAAGAGAGGTAGTGGTGAGAGATAGCGCCACTACCTAACATGATAACAGCTAACTGTCACTTTAATTAAGCGAACAGGTTTCATTAAGCACGCGGCTCTTCAATATAATTTGTTTGCGCATTTTCTTCTTGATTGGATTTTGGTATGTCACTATAAATAAGTAATTTATGCATAATATGAAAGAGAAAAACACATGCATGTGTTTTTTTCTTTCATATTATGCATAAATTACTTGTTTATAGTGATAAAAAATATCTAATCAAGAAAGAAATGCGCAAACGATAATCAAATTGGAGAGCCGTGTGCCCAATCAAACCTGTTCGCTTAATTAAAGTGACAGTTGGTTGCTATCAGAAAGACAAAAAAAAAGAAAGACCGAAAAAATATGAAAAAAAGTAGATACTGATCATTATTTACAGTACGAATTGATCTAATAAGCATAACATATTCGATCAGCGTTCGAAATGTAAGTGTGTTTTCGTTGTATTTAAAATATGAACAGTGATATATTTTAATTCTAATTATTTCTGGTATTTTATCAGAGAGCTTGTAAATAGTATATTTGAAAAGATAAAGCAATTATTATAAGTATAACTAATCGGATAATTGATAATCAAGGTCACACGACTTTTTATTTTTAAAAATAATATCTTCTACGATTTATTTAACATGATTATAGTGACGAATTTTTTATGACGAAATCCGATTGTTACGATGCACAAAATATTCATTGATTGTATTCATTTTTTTAATGATGGTAGATTTTTCATAGTGACCTATTATACATTTATAGTATCGCTAAGCTCGTAGAATCGATTGATAATTTAGAATAGTCTGTATGAGATACAGAGACCAATTCATTTTCATTTATAAGATAAATATTTTGTTGTAGATTGAAATACAAAAAGTTTTAAGAGTGAATTAGATGATACATTTTTTCTATCGTAACATGCATTTGATAGTGATCAATTATGAGAAATGAAACCATTAGGTTTATGGTTATCTTTGATGTAAATGTTCATGAAACTACACCATCACTTTACTATACATATGAATCTATTTGAACAGACCATAAATGCGCTCCCTAGTAGAATATCTTGTAAGCAAGATCTTGGCCAAGTTACTAGGCACAGAAAAGTGAACAGATCTTGAAAATTGAGATACAAGATAATACAACAATATCTTGTACCAAGATCTTTTATTAGATCTTCTATACAGTATATATGTTTCAAAAGCTGATATCGTAATTCATGCTGAAATACTTGTAAAGACTTTTCAAGCAGTCTATCGCATGTAAAATTTCATACTGATTTTGCATTTGTAAACAGAATTTAATTAAAATCACGGTGAAATAAAATAGACTCTTACTTTTTATTCGAAAACCTTCCGAAATCGTTAACTTCTGGACTAACACCGAATAAAAATTTTGTTTCCTGAGTTATTTCAGCATAGTGTAGTTCTAGAAAGTGTAAAATTAATCTCCAACAACAATTAAGAGCTGAAGATCTTGTTGCAAGATATATATAATATTTTGAAACGATTTTTTTAAAGATCTGCTAGAACTTAGTTCATTGAACTGGTAGTGGATGAAAATAGACGAAATTCTTCGAAATAAATTTTTTTTTTCTAAAATGAAGCATGAAAGCAGCATAAATTGTTTCTGTTAACATGACGCTATTACTACATTAATCCATATTAGATCAATTAGAGTTTATATAATCAAGCGGTTTCAATTGTGTTCAGATGATTCGTTTTTCGAAGATCGATGTTAATAAGATTGGTAACCTTGTATTGCATGGACTACTATTAATACAACCTCAGTTTTAGGAAACTTTTTAGTATTACCGCGGCATCAAAATTAAGACTTATGAGAATATATCATTAAAATAAAAATAAAAATAATACTGAATATGCAATGCAATCATTAAGTCAAATTCAATATTTTAAACTCTATTATTTATGTTGGAGAAAGAATGAAACTGAAGAGTATATCTTAACATCTAATAGAAATATCCAAGAAGTGAAATTACTGTAGTGCATTCAGCTGAAATAGCAAAAGCTAACAATTGATACTTTATTGAGATACAGAAAGAAGAAATTTATTCTCCTAGATTTTTCGTTTCTATCACTATAGGAAATGATTCTATTTTGTAGTTTTCAAAAATTACCACTTATCAACAGTTATGAAGACGAAAACGTTGAAAAATGGAAAGCAAGCATCAAGAGAAGATAATAACAGTTCAAATCACCAACCAGCAGTCGAGCCGAATAAAAGACACATACAAAGTGAAAGAACTAGAGACCAAAGTCAGATGAATATTTCTGATGATCATCAAGGAACAGCACACAAAAATCACAAGACTAAATCGAAAGAAAAACAAATGCAAATCGATATTGAATTTCAAAATCAACCAGTCCGCACATCTTATACATCAGAAGTAGAATTTGATGAAGAAACGTCTATTGATAATCAAGAACAAACTATAAAACAAGCCGAACAGGTTGATGTTGCGACTAATAGGTCCACTAAACCAAAGCATCGAGTTTCAAAGACAATCGGTATAAATGAAATTCTACCAAATCCTAGCGAACCGATTACATTTGAAAATGACCCATCCCCGATCATTGGATATGCTGCTGAGCCTATATTGCCACTTCCTCTGGCATGTGCTCCACTCTTTGATATTCTTTATAATTTGGTGTTTTATGTTCAGTTGGCACTAGATGAAACGCCCGAAAATCCACCAAATGGTTTAACAGTTCATGAAAGTGCTGCAATTCGTCTATATACTCTCGAATGGGAAACACCACATAAAAGTCTCTATTCAATGCTCAATTACACTCTTAAAAGTAGCAATCGTGAAGAACTTCGACCTTATTTCAAGTATATGAAATTATTCTTGACTGCACTAGCCAAAATTCCGTGTGAGCCAATTACAACTGTTTGGCGTGGAGTTAAAAAAGATTTGAGTGCAGAATTGCAACCTGGTACTTCACTGACATGGTGGTCATTTTCTTCATGTACAAAATCACTGACTGTACTCGAGAATAACATGTATTTAGGCACTGTAGGAGAGCGAACTCTTTTTTCTGTCGAAGCCATCAATGGACGAATAATAAGCGATCATTCACATTTCACCACAGAAGATGAAGTTCTTCTTCTACCCGGCACTCATATGGTAGTTGTATCTCACTTGGTTCCATCACCTAACCTTTATATCATTCATTTGAAACAAGTTATACCAGAGGAAACCTTGTTGGAACCTCCATTTAAAGGTAACACCATAAAGATTTTCAGATTCATGTTGAAAAAATAACAGATATTTCTATTTTTTAGGCGCACTTCTCTATCCAAAGCCCGAGTGAGTTTTGCTTCATGTCTAATCAAAGATTCTTTTTACAGCAAAGAGTTGTGATTATATGTTTAGGCGGCCCTGGTATAAAAAGAAGCGATATGTTCTACCCTTATGCTTATTTATAATTCTATCGATCACAGCGATTGTTATTGGTGCTGTTCTTGGATCACGAAAGACAAACGAAATTCCAAGTATGCTTTGTTTTTCTAATATTATTCTCATTAACATTTAAAATCAGGCATCATACTCTAATTTATATCAGCCATAGATCAAAGAGATACTAGTGACCAGTTAATCCATTAGGATCTGGTATCAATTTCACTGATCTAGCGGTCCAAACCAGTTCATCAGATAATAGCACTTGTTTCTATATTTTTGGAAATAAATTCCAAGAGAACATTGTTGAGCAATTTTCATGAGAAAAAATCAATAAAATTACCGTTCTAGGTAAATTTGTAACAGAGAGAAACGTTGTTTCATGGGTAGTTCAGTCTCCATCAGTAAGTAGACTGTTAAAACGACACCATTATTGTTCTGAAAAAAACTAGATCGGCTTCATCTAAGGTTGAAAGTTCTGGCATTCAATTATCCGTAACTTTCGGTGACCGATTCGCATCAGGTTCTCTGGACTTTATGCGCTATGAAGAGTTCATAAAGAGATAAATGTTTTTAAAAACACCATATAGAATCTCTATGGATATGAGCAATACATAAATATTAATTGACACACAGATGGGCAGTCAGTGACCTACCCACACCCACACCCTCACCATAAGAGAGTTTTTCTATATGATGATTCTGACATTATCAGGCGTACTTCTCCTATAAGAAAATAAAAATCATCAGAAGTTTATTTTCATCTTTCATCTAAGAATACAGAAGTAATCTTAACATGATTTTGCATTCTGAAACGTAGGATTTGTGAATATTTTACGAAACCGCAGCAATTTTTCAGATCAGTAAAACTGAATATGGTGCACAATAATAAAATCCGATCTAGATAAAACTTCACTTGTTTTCATTTCGACACGTATATTTTGATATTATTTGACAGCCGAGTTATTCTACAAAATTGAGTACTAGGCGGAAGCAAGTAGGAGAAGAATTGATACTATTTAATTCTGTTTTTCTTGTAGAGATTATATGCAAAGATCCATATTCATTACGAAGTGTCTCTAAGACTGGAAAAACACCGGTTGCTTTAACATTTGGTGATTTTAGAAATCAGGACATAATCGATCTAGCAGTGCTTAACTATGATGAACAAAGTGTTGATTTTCTTCTTGGTAATTCCAAGAATACGTATGAGACTGAAATTATCTATGATACAGGTTCTGCTCCAAGTTTTATATTCACTGGTGATATAAACGGCGATGAATTGCCTGATATTATAATAGCGAATGAAAACGATGGAACAATAAGTGTGCTTCTTGATAATCCAGATGATTCATTTCAATCAACGACCACTTATCAAGTTGGTCAAAGGCCTGTGTCAGTGACAAGCGCTGATTTCACTGGTAACGGTGACTTTGATGTCATAGTCGTGAACTATGGTGATAATACTCTTCGATTGTTATTTGGTACGGGAGGTCGATTTTCTGAAATATATATTAATATTGCAGTTGGTCTGCAACCAATCTGTATCATATCAGGTGATTTTAACTTGGATGGGAGAGTTGATTGGGCAGTTGTCAATAACGGAGATAATACTATAAATGTGGGCATCGCACGTGGATTTGGAATTTTCGAAACTTCACAGATTTATAAGGTTGGTCACCATCCAGTTGCTATTACAACCACGGATTTAAATCATGATGAAATATTAGATTTGATTGTGGCAAACTATGGCGATAATAGTGTAAGTGTGTTACTCGGCATTGATGACGGAACGTTTCAGGCTCAAATATCTTACGATGTTGGTATTGGTCCTAATGCTATTGCTACAGCCGATTTCAATAATGATTTACACATGGATATAGCATTAACTCTTTTGAATGAATCTTCCGTAAGCGTGCTCTTCGGAGATGGTAATGGAGGTTTTCGAAGTCCTAACAAGTTTAAAGTCGGTAGTTCTCCCAATAGTCTGACAGCAAACGATTTCAACAGAGATCATAAAATAGATGTAGTGGTGACTAATTCTGGAGAAAACACCTGGATGATATTGATTAATATGGGTAATGGAACATTTCAAAGTGGCTTCCACTATGCTAGTGGTTCGAATCCGGTATCGATCGGTGCAGCTGATTTTAATGTCGATCAATTCATTGATGTAATGGTAGTCAATAAAGGAGATAATACTGCTTCTCTAGTACTATGCAATGGAGATGGTACTTGCCGCTGTCGAGTACCCTACAGACTTAAGATGCAAAGCACTTGGATGGCAACAGGCGATTTCAACGGAGACAAGAATTTAGATCTGGTATTGACAAATGCAAACAATCAGAGTATTAGCTTAATTTTGGGTAATGGATATGGTACCTTCCATCCTGAAATATCATATCAAATTAATGTTTCGTCGTCTTTCATAGTAGCTCATGATTTGAATAATGACATGAACCTAGATCTAGTTATTGTCGTCATGATAAATGATAGCGTTATTATTATGCTGGGTAATGGAGATGGCACCTTTCGAAATAGAACAAAGTTGAGAACTGGTACTCAACCATCTTCTGTAGCAATAAATGATTTCAACAACGATCAAATACCAGATCTAGCCGTGAGCAATCGTGGCACTCAAACTATCAGTATCTTATTAGGACGTGGTAACGGTAATTTTCAGTTTCACAAGATGTATGAGTGTGGTGTTAATCCGAATTCTGTTATATCAGCAGATTTCAATCTTGATCAAAACATGGATCTTGCAGCAGCTAATATGGGTGAAAATAGTTTCAGTATTTTATTGGGCACAGGCAATGGAACTTTTCCAGGTCATATTAGATATCTTGCTGAAAGAGAACCAGTTATTATAATGTCGAACGATTTCAATGTTGACAACAATACCGATATAGCAGTAGTCAATCGACTTTCGAATAATGTAGAAATATTCTTTGGTGGAGTAAATATGACATTTTCAACTATAAGACACTATGGAACAAATAATCAACCAGGCCCTGCAGTTGCCTATGATTTTAACAAAGATGGGAAGGTTGATCTTGCTGTACTGCACACACTTTCTAACGAATTATATGTTTTTCTCAATCAATGTTCATAAGTACTCTTACGAGGACTATTGAGAAGTGTATTCGTTGATGATTCATGAACTAAGTGAAACAACAATAAACTATGTTATTTTTAAAATAAAATATTAAATATTAAAAACAGTGTTACAGTGATGTCGCATGTATACATATTCACTATTTATTGTTAACCTCTATTTTCTTTCATCTCTTTGATTCTTTAATTGGTTCTTTTGTTTTCTCGTTTTTCATATATATATCATCTATATCGTATATGTATTCAGAATTGTTTCTTCGATTACATAATAAAGTTGCTCACGTATATCAAGGACATACGTGAAATCGTATACATATACATACAAGTAACGCTCGTCTGTGTGACTCGCTTGACCCTCGACTGAATATTTGATTGCTTCGGTATTTTTTACTACTTTACACCCCCTTTAAAAGCTAGCAGCTGATGTTTGAACAAAGTTGCACCTGAATTCGGACATGATTATACGCATCCTGTCGGCGTGTACAAAGCCATGCGTGTCTTTCTGATACTGTTTGCCATACAATTCATCCACTGAAACTGACACTCAACGAATAATACTCAAAGAAAATCTATATGAGGCATACTAAGACAGCAATATCCACAGGCCCCGAAAAAAGAAATTATTCAATTTGCAGAGAGAACTAACAAAGAAAGCATATCTGCGCACACTAGCATAAAAATACACTATACGTCTCGGAAACTCTAATAAAATTTCTTATAGTTACCAGAACATAAACTGGCAATATCATTTGTCAGGGTCCACTACAAAAATGCCTGTTTAGTGGGACTTTCAGATTAAAATAGATCACATTTTATCAAACCATACTCGGTATACGCCAATTGAGTGAGACTCGTACTCAAAGTCGTCGTTGGATTAAACGGTTGATTCAAAAATACCCGAAGAAATTTAGACAAGTGAATGTACAGAAACAAGGATATATAAAGACAGAAAAACTCATTCGATTTCATTCAAATCTACTTCGAATGAATTTATGTAAATTGTTTAATTGACGTTTTCCATCAAATGTTCTCTTCCGATACTGAGCACGTTCAGCACAACTGTTCTCACACTTCATTCGAACATACTTGTTAGCTTTTTTGCCAGTTCTCGTTCCCATTAAAACTAGTAAGGTCTCAACAGTAGACATTCTGCCGATGGATTCGAAGTGTCTGAAGATTCTTTCAAGGAATTTCGCACGGCAGCGGTTAGTCGCTTGTCGGTGCCCCTTCGGGGCGCCACTCGCGGCTAACCGCTGCCATGTATCATTGTAGTTGGGTATATGATCACGTGCTGTCATTTAAACTCTACCAGATTCGAGATTCTGCTTAGTCTCAAAAGTCGTTAGAATTATAACATGAAAATTCCCCATGAAAAATTCCAAAGCCGAAACCTTGTTGTGAACTAGTCCTTATGCCTTTAATTTCATTGCCTAGCTAGCCAACCTGAGGTTTAATGGAATTCCTTATCAAAAGAATCTTAGTATATTATTCCCCCAAAAAGCTAGCTTTATATAGATCATGTCGGAAACCAACCAATAGTGAAACTGAAATAGGTGCGACTATAATCGGTTGTCGGCGCCCTTCTGAGGCACCACTCACGACTAGTCGCTCCATTATTTCAAAACACCTAAGCAATAGCTAGTTATTCTCCTTTTACCATAAACAATTTTCACATCATTTTTACCTTTTGTTTATATTATCTTCTTCGAGTCATAGTGGCGAGAAATTCTGCGAGTCAAAAGTTATGGTGAAAAACAAATGCAAATAATGGAATATTAAACCAGAGAAAACCCAATGCGAGCAGGGTTACAGGCGGATCATGCTGAATGGAATTAAACTTGAGTTTGGGTCTGAGGGACATTTTTTAGTCGGGGTGTTGATCGGAGGTCCAAACAGGCCACCGGACCTGCCTGCCTGGGACAAGCACAGGCCTTGATTCTCAAGCCTGTCACAGGCCAGGCGGGCAAAGGGCGAGATTTTACACAGGTCAGATAGGCTGCCTAAAGTAGCCAGGCGGCCTGCCTGTTATTTTTTTTCCTAAATTTTCAATAAAAAACTTCATTTTTGAGCAGAAAATGTAGATATCAAAATATAACATGGAGAATCTTTGCCCTAGAAGATGAAAAATGTTTTTTTTTATCAGTTTGACTCAGCACAATGATGACCATTAATAGATTTTGACTACATTGCTTATTGTCCATTCATTTATTTAGTATATTTATCCGTTTCGGTAAGTTACTGCTCGCACTTTTTAATTGGTTATTATTAAAACTTTACATAAAGCGTTTACGAAGTCTTATGTTCTTGACTCATATTTATACTGTCGTAATATGATCGCACTTAATATGCACTCTTCAGCCAGTTTATCATATTCATTCAAAAGATTTTTACTCAGATACAGTTTTTTTTTCTAAATGTTGTATTTTCTTTTTTGTCTTTACTCCACAGTTGCATACTGCATTAAACCAGTAGATCTTTCTCTTAATCATGTTATTTTGATGCCATTAACTTCCTTGTCTTCTTATAAAGACAGTTTTCTATTTCCGCTCAATTATTATCCTAATATTAGTATGTAAAAAAAGACACAGGCCTCAACAGGCAGGCCCATAAAAACGACAGGCAGGCAGGACAGGCCGACGAAAACAGACAACAGGCGCAGGCAAGTTGAAGAGGTTCATAGCCTGTCATGAGCAGGCTAGACCTACGAAAAAGTAGGCCTGCTTGGATCTCTGGTGTAGATGCCGGTATAGCTATGTGTCTGAATGAGTTCATCTTGTGTTGCTTTACACCTGTATCTACCACCCACACCGTGGAAAACTCTCAGATAAAATTAACGTTAGTGAGGTTTTCAAGCCTGTAATCCCACAAACACATCTCAATAAGTTACTCTCTCAATCATTAGCAGATTACAAGCTCATTATATTTCATACCACTCAATGTTCGGTACACTGAAAACTCGTTGTTTCCCTCACAAAAGTTACCCTGCTTATAAAATTAAAGCTGTGAACTTCTAGCGGAATACTAAACATTTTGGTGTCCAGACGTCAATTTAGGCTCGTCAACTTCTCTGAAACATCGTTTATTTTCTCAAAACCCCTTATCTTTTGCCGAACAAGTCAAACTCAACATTTTGAAGAAACGACTTGCGTTTCACATTCTTCGACCTGACCTTACTGTCGTCCACCTCTTTCACATGTCAAGTCCTAAATCAGATTCAGAATCCTAGCCATCGATAACCTACAGCAAAGCTTCATCAAACGCCAAAAAAAGATTAAAATAAAAGAATCGGATTTTTGATTGATCGGCTTCCTAGCCTATGGGAGGCCCAGATGTGAAATCTAACCTCAGATTCGGATTTGCAGGCCTTAATTACTTTCGATAAAACTTTAGAACCTATGCCTACATAAACTTCAACTCTGATGTTATTTTGACCTTGCCAAGAACACACCCACCCACACACAAATAAACGTAATTTATTACATATGACCCTCCTTTCAGTCGAGAGAACAAACAAATCGGATTGAATTAAATGTGAGGATCTCCAATGACGTAAATCTGCGAAACTAAAATCATAACTTACAATGAACATTGCAAATAAGACTAAAAACTTCGAATCGTTTCTAGAATTCCAAGCTTCCTTGCCGTGTTCTAGAATCTTCACTAGCAAAAAAGGACTTTCAGCGGAAGTCGACATCAAAATAAAGCATTTTATAGAATTCCTACAATTGCAATACGTGTATTGCATTACTCTCATACGCAAAGCACTCATGAGATTAAGCTGTAAATCGTTGTATATTCCAAAGCATATCGACGTCTGAGCGCACACAAACAATAACAAATATCAGCTGAAAAGCTCACTTGATATCACTCAAATCTGGTTCCGATTGAGCGAATCTGAATTCTTTGAGTGACATTTCATTTCGATTGCAGCATTCAGATATAGTACATGTGCAGAAAAACTGTTTTCACACTTGGAAAAAATTTCTCTTTTTTATACTTCTCGTCAGTTATGAAATCACCCGGATCTAGACTCGAGGCACTTTTTCTACGAATCCTAACGCCTTGGAGCATTTCTTCAGTAAAATTTATGGAACAGCAGCTAATCGCTCGTCGACACCCCGATATGGCGCCACTCGCGGCTAGCCCCTACCATTCTTGAATCCACACTTCTAAATGGCTACTCTTTTATCGAAGACCTGACTGTTCCGGACTCCAACTGTTTCAAAAGCTTTTCTACTCGTAACTAAAGAGTACTAGATTTTCTACATCAAGCAAAACATCTTCTTGTTACATTCTCATTGTCTCTCGAATTTATCGATGTTTGTAGAAGTCCCGCTCTACATAAACTGTCACTAATTAAGTCTAACTGCCACATTCTCAAGCATTGTTCTAGATGTTAGGAAGGAATGTCTTAAAAGATCGCTCGTGTTAACCTGCTTTGGCAGCAGCTAGTCGTTCGTCGGCGCTCCTTCGGGGCGCCACTCACGACTAGCTGCTGCTCTTCTTAAGTTCACACTACTAAATGACTAATCTTTTATTCTGAATTAAGCAAAGTCTGCTGTTGAAAATTTCTACCTAAATATTGAATTATTATAAGAAGATGCCTGACTGATATTGGAAAATTTTCTGCCCTGTGAGTAAATATCCCTTGGAAGAATGCGCTCCACTTTCACCGAATAAATCTTCGGTATGCACAAACAACTCACAATTGAACTTTAATAGAAAAAAAACTCGTGGACAGCAGAGAATTCACAGAGAGTGTGGGTGAATGTGGGTGTGGGTACGGGTTTAGCTGAGGAGGCAATAGCATATTCACACCCACACTCCACATCCACAAACCCACACCCACACCCACACCCTAAAATTTTAAAGAAAAAGTAAAAAGTTATACGATTACGTTCAAATGAAAATGTTGAATAAAACCATAGTGGCCCCATTATACTTAAATCTTGATGTACATGTAATAAAGAATGAATATTCGAACTCATATGACGCATACCAAATATTTCTTGAAAACATTGAACGAAATAATGTAATAATTTTTCAACAATTTCAATAGTTTCATCTGTTACATAATTCGAAGATGCAAGATTAATTGCTGCTACCAATGAAAATAATAGATTTTTCAATCGAATATCATTAATATGTCGAACAAGACTTGTTAAACCAAAATGAAATAAACATCGATATTCACTTCCTTTATATTTATTAATAATTTTTAATGAACGAAATCTACGTTGCGTTGTTGATGGTGTTTGTACCAATGTTAACGATTTATCTATTTGTGTTATTTTCTCAAATAAAGACCAAGATTCATTTCGGTATTCTGAATGGAATAAAAGTTTCAAAAGCTGCTTGAATGCACCAGCATATATTGTATGAAGAGAATCCGTGAGAAAAGACGTTCCATAATGAAAATATTTTAATTTGACTAATGGACAAGAACCTGTTAAAAAAATAAATAATTTATGTTATTCTTTTTAAACTCAAAGAGTAACGAAAACTATTCATATACTTCTTCTGGATTGTATTGTCGAAGGCAAATTGTCATAATTAAAGATACTTTATTTCGTATGAAATTCTATTCGAAAAATAATGATTCAAACGTTTTAAGTTATTAAATCAATATTTCTGATACTATCAAGTTTTTCTCCCAAACTATTTTTCGATGAAAAACTGATCATAATATTTAATCAACTAATATTGGAGAAAATCTTACCAATATGACCATAATGAGCTATTTTTTTCTTTGTCGTTTTTATCAGTACAGTTTTCTTCAATACAGTTTTCCTTTTGATACAGCTTGAATTATTATTGATTTGATTTAAACGATTAGTTAATTGTTCAACGATTTGAGTGCATTTTCCTTGTGTACGAAGCTCACATTCAACAATGGATAAACACGTATTGTAAAGGAAACAGTATTAGCACCAGATCGTCTTTGACCACGATATGATTCACCTATAAAAATAAGTTATTTACAACAAATTCTCGAACAATATAAATAACTGAAATATTTTTATTAAGATTTACTTCAATATATTTTGTAAGCTTGGGGCTAAGCTGGATGCTACCAAGCGGGTCCACAGGTTGCGGATAGTGGAACGGCCATTAGTATAATGGTTAGCTGCGAATAAGACCAAGCAATTGCTCAAATAAGCAGTCCCGGACAATACTCAGCCTTCTTGCCAACAGGGTGTGGTGGAGTTTTGACTGGCACCAAAACCCCTATAAAATGCCACAGAAACCCAAAGACGACAGGATGACAGGGCGAGTATAGGCCGCCAGAAACAAGGTTCCTTCCGAACCAAGCTTCAAAAGCCTTAGCCAGGGTAGGTGGAGCTCTCTAGCCTTAAATGGTAGTCCACCTAAGAGAAGGAAAACTCTGATTCAAAACCAAGGGTGGACGAGGCTCTTAGCCATGATAGGCAACTCGTCTAGGAGAGAAAACTCAGATGACAAACACTCACCAACCCGCCTAGCCAGCGTGTTTTATTGGCTACACAACCCCCCATGAAAACACAAATACAAAAAATTGATGCCGGCTCGGTCGTCGCCCGGATTAACAAGGACCGCGTTTGTGATTTCGGCAGTGGGTCACAAATGATAAATTGGCTACAGATGCCAACCGACAACAACAAAAACAACAAACCAAATAAAAGAAATAAACAAAGTCCCAAATCTCCAAGTTTATTAAATATGCATATATGCACCTACAACATAAGAACTTTCAGAGAAGAAGAAAAAAGAAAAGAATTTGAAGAAGAAATATCAAAAATAAAATGGGATGTAATAGGACTAAGTGAAACAAAATGTAAGGGCGAACATCTAATAAAACTAAAAAGTGGTCACACACTTTACACATGTGGAAACGCCAATAACAACAAAAATGGCGTAGGATTCTTAATAAATAAAAAGATTACAAACCAAATAATCAGTATAAAAGGCATAAACGACAGACTAGCTCAACTAATTCTAAAAATAAATCAAAGATATAAAATGAAAATAATCCAAGTTTATGCACCAATAACAAGCCATGATGACCAAGAAGTTATCGAAATCTATCACGAGATCGAAAACTTACTAAATGAAGACAAAACTTATTTCACCATTATAATGGGTGATTTCAATGCGAAAATTGGCAGAAAAGAAAATGATAAAGAAATAGCTATGGGAGAATTTGGAATAGGAAACAGAAATGATAGAGGCAAAATGCTAATTGACTTCGCACTAAAAAACAATCTACAAATAACAAACAGTTTCTTCTACAAAAAACCCCATAGAAAATGGACCTGGAAAGGACCAAACAACTCTGTGAAAAACGAAATTGATTTCATTCTAACAAATAAAAGACACATTTTCAAAAACGTTGAAATTCTAAACTCAATCAAAACAGGAAGCGACCATAGAATGGTTAGAAGTAAGATAAATATAAATACTAAAATTGAAAGAAGGAAATTATTCGTTACAAAGGAGCCACAGATAAACAATGACATACTCAAAATAAAGAGAAAAGAGTTTGAAATCAAAATTGATCAAATAATAAAAACACAAATAAACACCAAAAAAATGAACTTAAATGAAATAAATCAGACTCTAACGAAAATAATTGTTAATACTGCAGAAAAACTTGCAAAGGAATCACCTAAAACTCAAAATACTTTCAAATTATCAGATGGAACACGAAAATTAATTGAAAAAAGAAGAAAACTACATACAAATACAAATACAAATCATATTGAATTAATAGAACTAAACAAAACAATTAAGAAAAAAATACGATTAGAAAAACGAAGTCACAACTCAAAAATCATCCAAAATACAATTGAAAATAATAAAAGCTTAGAAACAACTTGGAAAAATATTGCAATTGGACAAAATCAAATTATTTCCTTAAAAGATAAAGATGGAAATATTTTATATGATAGATATAAAATAAGTAATAGAATCAAGGAATTCTATGAAGAACTATACGACACAAGGATATCAAATAAGACAAACAAAATACAAAACAACTATGAACAAGAAAATGATATTCCTGATATAATATTAGGTGAAATAGAAATGGCACTTAAAGCAATGCCAAACAACAAGGCTCCAGGTCCAGACCACATTACTACCGACATGATAAAATATGGAGGAACAAACGCCCTAAAAACTATTCAAGAACTTTTTAACAAATGTTTAAAAGAAAAGAAAATACCACAAGATTGAAATAATGCAAATGCTATTCTCATATACAAAAAAGGAGATCATACTGATCTAAAAAATTACAGACCAATTAGCCTTCTCTCACATCTATATAAACTATTTACAAAAATTTTAACCAATAGGTTAAAAAACAAACTAGAAAAAATAGAAGATAGAGAACAAGCAGGCTTTAAAAAAGGATTCTCTACTATAGATCGCATCCATACTCTAAACCAAATTTTGGAAAAAACAAAGGAATTTAATTTACCACTCTGTATGGCAGTCATAGATTATGAAAAGGCTTTTGATACTTTGGAAAAACCAGCAATCATAGAAGCTTTAGAAAATCAACACATCGAAAAAGGCTATATTGATCTAATTAAATACATATACGATAATGCTAAAGCCTCTATAAATTTCCATAATATTGAAACAAATATAAAAATAAATAGAGGAATAAGACAAGGAGATACTATGTCCCCAATTCTCTTCATTACATGCTTAGAAGATGTATTTCGAAGATTAAACTGGGATGAAAAGGGGATAAAAATATGTGGAGAATATCTAAACAATCTAAAATTTGCTGATGACATTGTACTATTTGCAAATGACTTAAAAACTCTACAAGAAATGATAGAAGATCTCCAAAACGAAAGCATAAAAGCAGGCCTAAAAATCAACATAGATAAAACAAAAATTATGATCAACGACCACATAAAAGATAACAAAATAATAAGATTAAATAACAAAGAAATTGAAAAAACCAACACTTTTGTATATCTAAGTCAAACAATAACATTAAATAGAAATACCGAAATAGAAATCAATAAAAGAATATCACAAGGATGGAGGCAATTCGGTAAATTAAATAAAATATTCAAAGCAGACATCCCACTATCCCTAAAAAAGAAAACATTCGATCAATGTGTACTCCCAGTAATGACCTACAGGTCAGAAACGTGGAGCATAACACTAAAATCAGAAAAAAAGCTCGCAATTGCTCAAAGAGCAATGGAAAGAAATTTGCTGGAAATAAAAAGAACAGATAAAATCAAAAACGATCAGATAAGAAAACAAACAAAGCTGATCTATATAACAAAAACAATAAAAAGAAATAAATGGAGATGGGCAGGTCATGTTGCTAGACAACATGACAATAGATGGACCAAGCTTGCCACAGAATGGCAAGTAATAGACGGGAAAAGAAAACCCGGAAGACAAACAACAAGATGGAGAGATGAAATTCTTTCTTTCTTAGGGAACGGCTGGAGCACTCAGGCTCAAAATAGAGAAGAGTGGAAAAACATGGGAGAGACCTTCGTCCAGCAGTGGACGGTACATGGTTGATAAATGATGATGATGATGATATTTTGTAAGGTGATTAATAGAATACAAATATCAATGAAAATATATACCAGCATGAAAACATTTTGGACATCCGTATTCAGCATTGTATGGAACGACATTTGCCAGTAATGCTTCAGCTGGTTTATTTGAACAACTTGCTATATTGTAAAAATGAAGAACTGCTCGTTGATCAAGTTCATTTATAAAAATTCTTGTCCTAATTCTAATTTAATTAACTGTTCATATATAAGTTGTAAACATGTTTGAACAACATGATTAGTTGGTTTTTTGCCGGTTGGTATGATACCAGCTATAAGAATGTTTTGTAAATATCGACGCTGTGGAATATGTAATTCATTAAATATCATAGTAAATGGCCATTGGCGGGCCAAGTAGCGCTATATGAGCTGGTAACCGTGTGGCAATTGCCACACGGTTACCAGCTCAGGTGGCGCCAAAAGAGCGGTGTCCGGCCCGCCACTGTAAATGGCCATAATGATAAATTATTATTTCCAGTAGTTACTCCATCAAGATTAATCATCAATGTAAACGCATTATCTTCTATTTCTCGGAGAATTTCTCCATATTTAGTACTTGAGAATAAATAAATATTATTAAGTTTCTCTTCTTTTAATTTAGGGAAAAAACCAAACATTGATAATAATTGTTGAATTTGTTGTTTGATAGAGCATAAATAAAATTTGAAGATTAATGTATCATTGCAAGATATACATTTAAACATAGAATTTGAATCATATGCACCACAATTGGAACATATTCTGTAAAATTTGTAAAATTTATTTAGATCAAAACCTGGATGAAGCTGCTGTTGAACAGCTTTCATACTCTTTGGGAAAAGATTCATGAATAAAGCATTAAATAATTTACAAAGTGAATCAATATCTTTATTGTTTTGTAAACGTCTCACTTTATAAATCATAACAGCAACAGCAATATCAGGAGATGTTAGTAATAAACGACGATTATATTCTAGAAAAATATATCATAATAAATATGATATTTAGATAGTTGTACATCTTAAAAAGTTGCTTTTAAAAAAGAAAAAAAAAAGAATCGTTCTGCTTCATTGTGCTATAAATATTTTATTAGTGATATCTGTACCAAGAAAATACTTACTAAATGATAAATCATTGATTGATTTGAAAGTATCGTTCAAATCATCCTTATTTATTATTACTGTTGCGGGATTCAATTGTGTTGATTCTAAAAACAAAACATGTTAATATATGAACTGGTAATTACTTTCAGAAATTTTAAAGAAAATTAAAAAAAGACTACTGAAGTTTTTGAGTTAATATCGTAAGTAAATAGGACAGTAGAAAACCCGATCATACCATTCTGTTCGTCGGAAAATTTTTGAGCATCTGTTGTAACAGTAGTACCTAACAGACATACTGTTTAAAACCAAGAAAATGATAGCTAATGATAACTTTCGTACTTTTCCTTGATTGATTTGATGGTAAAATTGTTCTTTTGCAACAATTGTTATGCAGGAGATTGTTTCTGCGACGATAATGCGTAGCATGAGAAGGCATCTACAAAACAGCATGTTAAAATTCTTTTCTCCGATTTCAATGAAGCAGTACAATTTGATGATGTTAATAGGAGGACTATTAACAATGCATCAGAATTAATTTTTTGATTAGTTTAAAAAATGATTTTTTTAAGTATTAGAATAATGAAACAAGAAAATATTTGCTATTAAAACAACTTTTACAATAATTTATTCTTTTTGTCTAGATCACTACTTTTATTTGTCATCTAATTCTAATTTTTTATCAAAGGTTTAATCAATCAGAACAAATGCTATTTCTAAAATAAAACTATATTCTAATAAAATGTTCTTGAATCAGAATAAAAAGCATCATTTGTATTTGTCATTCAGAATCAAAATTTTCAATTAAAACTTCCTTTGGTGACGATGAATGTTGTTGATGTTCAGTACAGTTTTTGTTTTTCGAATATTTCTGGTGCTGCTTCTTTGTCGAAGCTGTTGATGAATTTTCTTTATTTTTAACTTGATCAACCAAATGTCGACTGCGAAGCGAAATTGCACCAGAAAATTCGCTTTGTGTAATGATTTTAGGAGCATGAACATATTGAACATATTCTATTTAATAAAAAATAAACAACGAAATCAAGTTAAAATAATTTTTTCCAGTACAGAAAAATAAGATATACTATAAATATTGTTCATTAATTCAGAATTTCTTGCTTTCAACTTTGTGTAACATTGGCCTTTTAAATCAATACCTTTGTAGCAACATTTAACCAAATTGTTGATAGTTCTTGACGAGTTAGTACTTTTCGCCTCCTTCAATTCAATTTTTGAGCAAGGAAGTTTTTCTCCTAACTGAAAAAAACAATTTTTTCAGAAATAATTCGTTATTTATTTTACCTCAACCAATTTCTCATTTAATTCGGCTTTTCTTTGTTCATATGTATCAATTATCAATTTAAGATAATTGTACGTATGTTTATCCGGTAGACCTAAAATAAACAATTAAGTATTATGGACCACAGGACATATTGAGAAAGAAGATCAAATGCAAATCAACACCTACTTATTAAAGTATTGTGTAAATAGAACATTTCATCCTCCACGGATAAAAGTTTTTCACGTAACTTTTTATTCTCTTCAACCAAACTGTCCATAAATGAAAGTTTTTCACGTAAAACTTTGATTTCTTCAAGTAAACTATTAATATCTGTTGATGATGATGTTGTTGAATTTGTTGCTGAACAATTTGCAGTAACAAGCGAAGATGATTGATGTTTATTATTTGAATTTGATTGTTGACCTTGACTAACACATTTATCAGATGTATCAAATGTACCACATATTGTAATTGTTGATGCAAATGGAGGTGGTGGCATCGATTTATCTTTTGTTTTTGGTTCATCATCGTTTGGATTGTTATTGTTAACCTTTTTTTTTCTTTTGTTTTGTTCCTGTTGTTGTTGAACTCGTTGATGATGAAGACATGGCTGACATTCTTCGTTTAAATAAAGAAGTACACTAATCGACGATCTTGTCTCTTTCTTTCCAGATTCTTGTTTTTCTTGACTTTCAGACAAGATTCCTGTATTCAGACAAGATTCTTTTCGACAGGAAAGTAAAAAGAATCTTGCCTGGAGTTCAAAGATGACCAGAGTCTTGCCTGATCGATCAGAAATAAAAGAATCAGGCAAGAATCATAAGATAGTCAAGATATATTTCAAGTTCAGACAAGAATCTTTTTCTTTCCTTTTGGAAAGAATCTTGTCTGCTATTCAAGATCACAAGCATCTGGTCAGAAAATTATGAAAAAACAGAGGCTGGAAAGAAATATAAGATATTTTAAATTTCTTGATGTACAGAGAAGATTCTTTTCAATAGAAAGAAAAAGATTCTTGTCAGCTTTCCGAGAAAAACAAGCACGTGATGTCTTTGTGTGATCGAATATATAAAAGAAACGTTCGAATTATTATTTGTTCATTTTAGTGATGTGAAAACTACAGTACAATGTCACTTTGAGTATGCATCTTTCCTAGAATCGTCATTATATTCGAACGTCATCTGATAGCTCTTTGTTTCGATTGGATATAGAGATAACAATGGAATATACAATAGCGAATTTTTTCCAAAGAATTACAGTTTTATTGAACGTATTTCGATATTCTACTAATCAATATCTTTTTCTTTATTTCATTTTAGACCTTTTCCAGCACTTATAATATTTCTATGGACGAAGAAAATTCCGATAATTTGTTCAACTTTTTGTTGGACAATACTGTTAATAAATTAAGTAATCTCGATATCTACTTAGTTTCTTCTTTTTGACTCACATGTTATCCTTTTTTAGATCCATCATTCGATACACGTAAACAACGACGATAGCGTGATAAACAAAAAAATCAACTGTATTGTACTCAATTATCTTTCCCTCTTTTACTGACTGAACAAATTGTAAATGACTCGTTTTAACTGTGTTATTTCAAAGTAAAAATTTTTCCACTGCTCGTTTTTATTTTCTAGAAAGAATTAAATCAATATTTATCTCAAATTCATGAAAATTTTGAAGATGATGTTGCTGTTAATGATCCAGTTTTTAATAATAATACACTTGTTCACGATATACTTATGAATGATACAAATGCTGCTGGTGCAGATGCTGGTTGTACATTAGATGATGATACACTTGTTGATAATTATATACTCGATGGTGATGATTATAATTATAAATTCATATGAAATTGAGTATATTTTGTTGCGTTTTTTTGTATATTTTACGTAAAGTTTGTAATAAAATAGTAAGAAAAAGATAGTAATAATAACCTATAAAAAACTTTATTACTATGACAAGAATCAGGCAAGACGCTAGAGATATAAGAATCAGACAAGAATCCAAGGAAAAAAGAATCAGACAAGAATATCAAGAAAAATAAGAATCAGACAAGAATTCATGAAAAATAAGAATCAGACAAGAAAGCAAGAACGCAAGAATCTTGCTTGGAGCGGCACTTCTTGCCTCGCCAGCCAAGATTCGGTCTACATGAATCTTGTCAGAAAGGCAAGGTCAGTTTTTTCAGGCAAGAATCTTGTACAGAAGGAATAGAAAAAGAATCTTGCCTGAAAACCAAGAAAAACAAGAATCTGGAAAGAACGAGACAAGATCGTCGATTAGTGAACCATGACGAATTGTTTGAGCAATTTATTCTGATTCTTCCCGAAGACCAGGATGAACACTCCATTGATACATATTCACATATCCATCATCACCAGCTACATCGAGTCCATAAGCACAGCAATCTTTTTTTTTTGAACCTAGAAAATAAATAAAAACATTTATCAATATGTGAATAGATGATATTTGATGTTTTAAATTGCTAGTTCGTGAAAAAATCTGTTGTTTTGATAGTATCAGAAAATGATTTTTGGGAGTAAGTATAAAAAATGCAAAACCCTACCAAGAAAAAGAATAGTTCCTCGACGACGTTCACGTTGAAAACCTTCAAAGCAAGTTGTGAGACCAATTTTTAATGTAGATACTGATTTTGATCATTTTGTGTTAACAACTGCAAATTGATTGATATCATCTTCCCATCGAACCAAGTAATAAGAAGCCATTTCAATATGGTTTGGCATCTTTAGAACAATTAGATTGATTGATAATCTACGAAAAAAGAGCAATATAACACCTTAAAAGACATAACGTTCGTAAGAAATCTTAAAGAAAAAGAAGTTAAATAAAAAGAAATCGATTCACATTCTCTAACGACAAATACAACCGTTATAACACGCGAGACTTTGTATTCAATAATGCATGTCTAGCCGTTAGAAAAAAATGATTCACATGTATGTTTTGTTTTAAAAATTCTTCATATTAATTGCCTTGAAGAAAACAGGTCTTTGTGAAATCTTGTTTATATATGTTTAGAAGAGGACGAAGACGAAGAGAGTTAAAGAGAGCGCTATTTCTATGACGAAACCAATGATATATAAATATATATATATTTGGTCAGATGTCGCTTGAATACACGACAAAAGAATTCAAGAATCACTTATATAAACTAGCGATTCTATCGTCAATCTCAGGTTTTCTATATACAATAAAAT
The DNA here is from genome assembly GCA_905250075.1 of Rotaria sp. Silwood1. Taxonomy (NCBI): domain Eukaryota; kingdom Metazoa; phylum Rotifera; class Eurotatoria; order Philodinida; family Philodinidae; genus Rotaria; species Rotaria sp. Silwood1. The sequence goes on along the minus strand of CAJNOP010000066.1, from coordinate 576,904 downwards.
TAAAAAAACTATTTCTTTATAAATATGACTAATCAAATTAATAATATTGCTGACGAAAATTCATACAATTTATAATTTAATGAACAGTAATTTTACGATAAAGAAATTATAACAATAATGATTGTTGTTCTTATTTCTGTCCTATATGATACAAACAGTTAAAGAAAGAGGCAAATCGAAGTTAATGATTTTTAGCATTCCAAATTCAAAAAATTTTGGTTCTTAATAAAAGAAATTTGAAAATTGATAATCGATAAATGAACTAAGCCATTGGAGAATCTTAAATAATTAAACACTCATGTTTTTCCTAATGCAAGTTTGTAACTTTGTTATTCATAAGTTATGAATACGTACTAGAACGTACTGAATTCAAGGTGACAAAGACTTTTCATAAGCAAGCAACTAGTGCAAACTCAATGTTACATTAAGTTTATGTAATTAGACTACAATTGACAAGTGTTAAAGATATATCCAACTATCAATGTAGGATGTCATACTCAATTTCGGACTAATCTGATTCAGAGAGCATGTCACTTCTAGTAAAACATGGTACCCTTGACTGGTGCTCAAGATCTCTCGGACTAGTCCAGACATGTATTTCAAAATTATTAGACTAGTCCAGTCCCGTCATTATATTATCTTATAAGACAGTGACTGGTCCAGATGTCGACACCAAGTATTTAGGACTAGACTTGACTAGTCCTCAGAATATCTTAGACTAGTCCAGAGATGTACTTCAAAATTATTAGACTAATCCAGCTTCATCGTTACACTACTTCATAAAAAACTGACTAGTCCTGACGTCGGTACCAAATATTTGGGACTAGACTTGACTAGTTCTCAGAATATCTTAGACTAGTCCTGGCATATATTTCGGCAATATCTGACTAGTCCAGCCCTGTCAGTATATCGCTTTTTGAAATACTGACCAGTCCTGACGGCAACATTTAGTATTTTAAACTAGTCAGGACTGGTGTTGTGGATGTTTTGGACTAGACATGTCGCCAGTCGTCTCGTTTTTTGCTTGCCTGGGATTTGATTAAGTATGTTTTTTTCCTTCTTGCTAATGATCATAATAACGAATAAGCACAAATATCTTTTCTAATAATGTGATAAATTCGTCGTTTCTTCGAGAAATAAGAAAAAAGAGACATGACACACATTAAGTGATCATTAGTCAGAACAGATAAAGAAAATAATCAATGAACACTTTCAATACTGATAAGATGCCTCAGTCAGACAGATGAAAAAGAACATATGAAAAAAAAATGTATATAGCTAGTTTTCTATTCTTGTGTGAGTAATATACAAATACTAGACGGACTAAGTTCATTGCTATATATCAGTTTCTTCAGAAACTTCATGGCTTTCGAATAATCAATAACTCATCAATTTTACTTTCAATAGATTAGCTCTTCAAGATGAGTGAGAAATAGAGCGTCAATAATGTACACACGAAAAAAAAGAAACTATTAATTGAGTAAAGAAAACGTTTATTGGAGCAGAACAATAAATTATCATGACGAAAAGAAAAACATATGAAAATATATTTACAATATGTACAAAAAAATAACAAAAATAATTAAGAGGGAGACGTGGTTGGTGACGACGACATTGATGGATTTTATTGGTTGTTACCAATTCCAATCATGCAAATTTTGTTTCCTATAAAACACAGTCATATAAATGAAAAAAAAACAGATTTTCATTTACCTGCTCTAATATCTCTTCTTCGACGATGTTCAGCCAAAGATTTCAGGTAACACCACGAACGCTAAAATGAGACAAATGATTAAAATACTATAACTTTCAAAAGCATACATGGAACTTACTTTAAAAACACAACCATTACGAATACATTTAATCCCACACCAGCAACTACCAACAAATTCTCCTGATGAAACGACACTTACGACAATGTTGAATCCACTGGACAACCATTCGTAAAGACCCTTCAGAAAGAAACCTGACTTACTAGTAGTTGCCAGTGTATTCAACATTGCCGTAGTTGTGGTCGCTTCAGCAGGCGGATTTGAAGGTGTTGCTACTGTCGAATTATAATCCTCGAAGCTTTTAAATACAATGTGCTAAACAGACAAATTCAAATCGATCGAAAACATTAATACTGTAACTTACATCAGAGATAGGAGCACCCACCAACACAACACCATATAACGCATAAATAGAATAAGAACATTTTCATAGTGACAAAAGTAAAATAATGTTTATGTGGCAGTAAAAACGAAACGCCCAAATATATAAACTCTCCATCCACATAATTCGATTACATCACACACATACTACATCAAAGCAAAACAATAATTTTACAACCTCCGAAACAATCAAAGAACACCAATCCTGCATATAAAAACAAAACCATACATACATCAATAAACTATACAAAAAGATTGCCAATTGATCATGAACAAAAACAACACCGACATCATAACGTAACGCCTCAAATTCTCCGTCCAGTGACACATTACTCGAGCTTTTCAAATGAAAACTACATTCCACAAAATCATCCTCAATATATCAAGTAAACATAATTATATCTGTCGGTAGGGTCTTTTTACTCTTACAAGACCCTCGTTAAAAGTCGATTCTCTCTTGGCAATGGAAATTGAGTTCACTAGAATCGATCTGAATATGTGACCTGATCACATGAGACATGTGAGTCGGATTTTTTTCTTGGACTCAAGGCCCAAATTCAAAATCGATTCTCTTTTGGCAATGGAAATTCAGTTCACCAGAATGGATCTGAATATGTGAACTGACGATATGAGACATGTGAGTCGGATCTTTCTTTTGGACTCAAGGCCCTATTCAAAATTCATTCTCTCTATAGTGAATACATCATCTTGCAGAGCATTAAGTTCTCTATCCAATGATGTATTCATTCTCTCTTGGCAATGGAAATTCAGTTCACCATAATCGACCACAATATGTGAACTGTCCATATCAGACATGTGAGTCGGATCTCTTTTTTCGACTCAGGCTCTATTTGAAAATCGACTCTGTATAGTGAATACATCATCTCGTAGAGAATTTAATTCTCTATGGAATGATGTATTCATTCTCTCTTGGCAATGGAAATTCAGTTCAGCATAATCGATGTGAGTATTGGAGCCGCCCACATGGGACATGTGAGCCGAATCTTTTTTTTTCGACTCAGACACTATTCGAAATCGACTTCTCTCTATAGTGAATACATCCTCTTGTAGAGAATCAAATTCTCTATGGAATGATCTATTGGTTCTCTCTTGGCAATGCAAATTGAGTTCACTAGAATAGATCTGAATATATGAACTGACCATATGAGACATGTGAGTCGGATCCTTTTTTTGGACTCAAGGTCCGATTCAAAATCGATTCTCTCTATAGTGAATACTTCATATTGTAGACCATTAAATTCTCTATCGAATGATGTAGTCATTCTCTCTTGGCAATAGAAACTGAGTTCACCATAATTGACCACAATATGTGAACTGACCATACTGGAGATAAAAGTCGGATGTTTTTTTCGACTTAGAGCCCTTGTCAAAATCGAGTCTCTCTATAGTGAATACATCCTCTTGTAGAGAATCAAATTTTCTATGGAATGATGTATTGATTTTCTCTTGGCAATGGAAATTGAGTTCACTACAATGGATCTGCAAATATGAACTTGCCATATGAGACATGTTAGTTGGATCTTTTTCTTGGACTCTAGGCCCTATTCAAAATCGATTCTTTCTATAGGAAATACATCCTCTTGTAGAGAATTTAATTCTCTATCAAACAATGTATTCATTCTCTCTTGCCAATGGAAATTGAGTTCACCATAATCGATCACAATATGTGAACTGACCATAGTGGAGATGTATGTCGCATGTTTTCTTTGCGACTTAGAGCCGTGGTCATAATCGATTCTCTCTATAGTGAATGCATTATCTTGTAGAGAATTAAATTCTCTATCGAATGAAGTATCCATTCTGTGTTGGCAATGGAAATTGAGCTCACCATAATCAATCCCAATATGTGAACTGACCATATTGGAGATGTAAGTCGGATGTTGTTTTTCGACTTAAGGCTCTGTGGAATATGGATTCTCGCTATATCGAATACATCAGCTTGTAAAGAGTTTAGTTCCCTATCGAATGATGTATTGATTCTCTCTTGGCAATGGAAATTGAGATCACCAGAATCGATCTCAATATGTGAACTGACCAGATGAGAGATGTGAGTCTGATCTTTTTTTTCGACGTAGGGCCCTGTTCGAAATCGATTCTCTCTGTACTGAATAGATCATCTTGTGGAGAATTTAATTCTGTTTGGAATCGTGTATGCATTCTCTGTTGGCAATGGAAGTTCTATTCTGCAGCATTGATTTTGATATGTGTACTCAATATATCAGGGATGCGAGTGGATTTGGTTTTCTACTGAAGGCACTGTGAAATGAATTTCATGTGGATCTAGGTTGGTATGTATGTGCCATTTCCATCGAATTGACGTCTATAGTGGTGTGTGTTGGGAATGTGTTTGTGATTGGCTAATTCGTCGACTAATGAATGTTTTTTTGTTTCGTGGTAATTGTTGGTGTTGTGCTAGCTTCTCATCGATGGCCACCGCCTTATATTTATGTCAGATGGTAGATGAAAGGTGGAATAAACCAAAATTATACTGTTGGAAAAATACATGAGTTATTATTACATCAGAAGAAAAAAGAGGATAAAGGAAGAAACTAGTAGGAAAAAATAACGGCAACCCTTGACAGAAAGAAAAAAAAGATATAACTATAAGTGACAACATACATATGTAAAGAAAGAAAGAGACCGAACATATATAGATAAAACCTTTATGGTATTTCTTATGTCATGTCTTACTTACATCGATTCGAATAACATAGTGTTTTCGCCACTATTAAGTTGAAAAGTTCCAAGCGAGTGTATATTTAAGTCAAGTAAAATCGCAAAGCTAGTAATAAACGACTATTACACGCGTCATTCGTCATTTATTATCATGACTGAAAACTCAAAGTGGTATTCTTGGCTCTTAAAGGAAGTTGATCCTCGAGAATTATATAAAACAATTAAATATTTCTTTTCAAGTGTATTTCAAGAACTCGAATCTTGTAAGATTGAACAGCTCAAGGACGAACATAAGCATATTTTTATGAAACTACGTCTTGATTACATCGAGCTTGTTAATGATGTGCTTGTTTATTGCGATGAAACCTTACCTTCAACTGGATACATTCTTGAACAACTAGGCAAATCAAGCTCTCTCGACCTCAACCAGCTTCGTCGAATGACTGAGGAGTTGAACCCCAACCAACTCATCGACCGTTGTAATACACTTCGAAAGAACATCATGAGTCTTAATGACCAGATTAACAACGACAGCTATTACAAATCAACTGGTGTAAAGCGGTATCTTCGCTCGATTGTAGGCGGTACCATCTGCGTAGGATCCGTAGTGCTTGTCTGTATTATGCCATGGGCCTTGCCTCTTGAAATTGCCATTGTTGCTAGCACTACGCTCATCTTTGCTGGCACTATTCCGTCGACTATTCAATTTTTCAAAGGTCTTACTGCTGTACAGCTTGAAAAAGACATTGCTCAATTATCGGAAAAGCTGGTAGAAGCTAAAACACATGTTGGTAATATCACTACCAAGTTGTCGGACATTCGATTAAATCATAGAAACACATTCATTCGACTAGAAAAAGGTGATGTCGAAAACCTAATACAATTTTACGAGCCTATGATTCAAAGTATCAAAGAACTTCGTACCCTTTGTCACAATGCTGTAAAACTTTTTTGAACTCATATTTCGCCTCTTTTTGAATTATTGTTTTGACCTAATATTACTGTTATCTTTATTCAAGCTTTCGTGCTCAGAGCACTTTTTTGATTCTATATTCGAGTATTTAACATATATTCTCGGAAATTAAAAAAAATTTCATTTAAATGGTTATTTTGACAATTTTCATCAATAGAATGTCATCACGTTCATTTTTATCAAAAACGTCCAAATCATTGTATTAGTTTCATTTATCTTGTATCGTTTCCATTGCATGACCTTTATTTGTCCGAAAAATATCAAAATCATCACAATATCTTCATTATTTTTTCATCATTTTTATTCCATGGTTTTGATGGCTCCGAAAAATGCAATGAATTGCATTATTTTCGTTAATTTTACATCACTTAAGTTGCATGACTTTGATTGCTCTGAGAAGATGAAAATCGTGACGGTATTTTCAATATTTTTCCATCACTTTCATTCCATGATTTTGATTTCTTGAAAATAATGAAACTCATTGCATTACCCATGTGACTGCTTTTTCACCACAGCGTTGCAGTTATGTTGCAACTACGATTGTACTATAACTCGTAATTGCGAAAAATTACGACGTAGTTACGCATAACTGGGATTTTTTACCGTCATTACGCGTAACTCTATCTCAGTTTTCGCTTGAGGATGTGAGTGTGGGTGCGTCTGAATAATGAATACAATACTTACACGCATTAGTGTTCGATTCGGTCGGGTCAGACCTCGAATCGGATCGGGTCACAAAAAAATGACCGATTTCGAACTTCGCATAAGAAAAACAGCAATTCTAGATGAGATGAAGGTAGATACCTGCAAAATGCCCATATCATCAATATCGCATAAGCTTTGATGATCTATCGCAATTTTCATAAATGTTAACGATTAATTGCAATTTCAACGAAAAAACAGTCGATTAATCGCGATTGATCGTCGATTATTTTGAGATTTACGATTGGTCGAAATTAACTATCCTGCGTGGGTGTGGATGGGGTGTGAATATTGTTCTTCTTCACACCCACATCCCACACCCACACCCTCCTCTAAGAAGTCTTACTTTAGTTTTTGAAGATCTCTTATTAAATAAAAATTTTGTAATTGATATGAAATTCCTATCTCTAAATGACTTTTAATACATTAAAATCTATTCAACATCGACATGTCTTTTTTGTTCTTTAAGATATTACATATCTGTTATCTTTATGTAAACAAGATGATCTACATTTACGTGGTGCATGTGTAAATATTACTTGCTACATTAATTTAAACAAAATTCATTTTTTAACACTATCATCATTATCAAATTCTTTTATTAACCAATGTTCACTTATATCAACTGAATCACAAGACAATTCAAGGTTAGGTTAGAATATTAATCGTCTCTTGCTTTTGAAAGAATTTTTTTTTTGTTTTTAAACATATTTAATTAGGTATATTAGCTGATTTATTATCGACATTTTGATTATGTCTTAATGATAATGATGCACGTGTTATACATGTTTCATTCAATGTTTTACGAACATTACTAACTTTTTTATTAATTTCAAGTCATGCAGTTACAATCATAGGAATTGAATTATTGGAAGATTCTATTCAACATAGTACAAGTTCCTATATTCTTGTTAAAGTAGATAAAAGAAATTTATAATTATAATAACTTTGTGTGTGTGTATATATATATAAAATAGATTGCTCTAGCTCAATTTATAAATGATATTGATTTTCGAATATTAACTTATCTTGAAAAACAACAATAATTAAAACAAAAGTAACCTGATATACGTCTTTGTGAAGCAAATACTTCGACTTTTGCTAAGTATGTATTTTGTAGAGATATTAACTAGGTAGCTTTTTTTGTAGTTGAATGCATAGATCGATTTTATTGCAGTAAGCTAGTTATTAACTAGTTTTTAATTCTCGGGTTTTGCTGATCACAATTCATTTTTACTATGTCAATATATATATATGAAATTCATCATTCATTACAACAAACAAATACTTCTGTAATAATATCAAATAATCAAGCACAATCTGATACAATATCATGTTTATCAACATTAATATTTGATTGTTTAGCTCAAGCATTAACTGGAATACAAATTGTTTGTTATTTTTGTCTTTTATATACGTTGAATGTTTAGAAGATATTTATGTTCTTTTAAATGTTCTAACACCAACAACAATTCGACCATTTTTTCATAATCAGTATGATGAACTTCGTTTACTTAAACATTTTTTTTAAACATCTATTTATATTACATGATCTTAATAATTTATTGCTATTACTCGATATTATTCATTTAATCTTTTCAAGTAAAGAGAAAAAAAATATTTATTTTGTTGTTTGAATCCTTTTTATTTGAAGATTTAATTAAATCTCAAAAAATGAAAAAAATGTTTTGAAAGTAGCACAAATGATTCAAGTTATTCGAAAATTGAAATATTTTATTACCATTCTCGAATTATTGCAAAA
>CAJNOP010000066.1:552567-565035 GCA_905250075.1 Rotaria sp. Silwood1 | reverse complement strand
AGATAACTTAATTTCTTCTATTAATATGAAGTATTCTAGGAGGAAGCACTGAAAAAAGAATACGAAATAGCAGCGGACAATAAATAACAGCAACAAATAGGTTTATTACAAAAAAAAAAGAAAATTAATTTTTCCACTTTGTTTTACTAATATGTTTCTATTTTTTTACATAACGGATTAGTCAAAGTTAACACATTACTTTGTCTGAATAATAATAAATCGAAAAGCCAAATTCTGGTCATATGTACATTAGCTCTTTGTCTAAATCACAATCAAGAAGCAACAATATTGTAGATATATGATGGCTTTGTTTCTTAGTGCTACGGTTTATTTAGATCTCCTTTAAATACTTCTACAATAGAAGCGTCAAAGTAGAGGTTCTTTTATCAGCTTCAAAATGACCTAAAGTTTATTTTTCATTGAACTTGGATGACTTTCAAGTCCTACTCAACAACTGTCTTGCTCGAAAATCGAATTAACAAAGTTTGACTTCTCTAATACTAAGCTTATAGCAGAAATACTGATTGACTAATTATGCGACGTCGATTGTCATAAGTTGAGTTTTAATGGATGTCAAACGAGACATGATGTTGACCATGCATGGATAATAATTGATCAGATAGACACACATTTCATCGATAATTCACTAATCATCCGAATTTAAAGCAATGTTCAAACGAATCAACTCTTATTTAGCATTTTGAATCAATGCTATTGTTCTTATTGATGATATTACACGCATTACATCAACCTAGAAAAACTCGTATATATGATTAATATTGTTTAGAACATTTTATTTTAAGTAATTATTTTGTTATATCAAATCAGATAATGGTTACTAACTTAGTTGATAAAGGTGACTTATACGAATAAATATAAGGAGAACGCATAAATTAATATTAATCCTTATGAAGTCGTTTCTATAATTTTTTGCAGTGCCATCCCATTCTGCGAACAAACACTGATGCATGAAATTAAGATTACAGATAAAGGTTTCTTTTATTCACCTTACACTGTCTTTGTTCACTGAATTCTAATCTTAAAAATCACATCGCTACCGCTACCCTATGTTCGTTGTCGTGCACTTCACCGACTCTTCTTATTTTATATATTTCAATTTTAAGAGAATCCATTTTCCATAATCAATTGTATATTAGAAATCAAAACAAAAAAATATTTCTAGAGATTTTTATTAGTAATAAATCAACGGTAATTCTTTGAAGAAAATTGAACATTGGTATATGTCTCTGTAATTAGGTGAGCTTTATTTAAACATAATTTTTAAAAGTTACACGATGAATATCTGCTAAAAATTGAAAGTCCTCAAACGTTACATCTATTTTTGTTTTTAAGTTGATTGATGTATTTTTCTTTTTTTTTTTTTTTGTTTTTAGAACTGCATGTTCTAATCTTTTAATGTCTTCTTAAATCAATTTAATCAATGTTCTCATTACATATTTAATAAAATTACTTTTGATCGCACTTACCTTTACCAGCAATGAATATTGGATTCAAAAGATCAATAAAATTTGGAGTCGATTGAAGTTTTTCTATTATTAATAGAAAGCAATATTTATGAACGAGAGAAAAATATCTATCAACGACTAATCATTTTATTTGTATTTATTACTATTTTCCCTTCGAAGTTTTTCTAATAACATTTTTCAAGTTAATTATCACACAAAATTAATAAATTCACCTAAAATCAAATTTTCTTATTAATCATGTTCGTTTTTTAACAAATTCCAATTTTTATATATATATATGATTTTATCGTATAGAAAATCTTGAGCTCACACTATCAATCATCGCCCATTTTAATTTCAATCGATTGTTAAGAAAGTACTTCATTTATTTTTATTAAAATTTCAATCATAATTCACCAAAGAAACTCCTTCATTCTATATTAGGAATACGTCAATTCACCATCTTGATTTCCAAGATAATAATGAGTTGTATGTTTATGATTGTTTGAATAGTTAGTAATGTGTAACATTGTACGGTTGTTGATAATTTTTGAATTTCAACATGTACTGAATACATAGACACTAATTCATGCTATGTAATGGTCACAAAAAGAAATCAAAAGTGTTGGCTTACGAAATATGGGTATCTTTGAGTAACATCGTACTGAATATATGAATTTTATCAGAATTTATTGTAAAAAAAAAAAATTACAATTATTTTATCGAAAATTGTTTTTTTCTGCGGATTTAAATTAGATTTGACAATTGAGATAACTAATTATAAACAAGATATACTTTTTCTTGAAAAAGAATACATTTATTTATTTCGAAAAATGATAATTTTTCAACACGAAGTCTTTTATATATAAGTCACATCAGTAGTGTTTATTTATTATTAGATATATTTTTCATTTTACCCGTCAATTTGCAATAATATTGAGTCATTTTCCGTGATGATTAAGGTAAAATATCTGATTGATTTCAAATAGACATGCTTGTAAACAGCTGTAAGTCATCATATATTCGTATATTATTTAGCTCACAATTATGTTCGTATTTTTTTTTGCGTATGATACGAAGTTTATACATATTTTTCATTCTGATATATAAATAGTATCAAGAAAAATAAATAACTATACAATCATAGTTTTTATTCAATTTCTTATACAAATATTTCAAGTAGAAATAATTTTCTTATCCTATTGATAAAACATATTTACAATGATAAAACAAAATTGTTAATGTTTAAAACTTATTGATTATTATTTTAGATTATTTGATTCTTAATAGTTTTTATTATGACATTATATAATTAAATATACTTCAATATACAAAAAAAAAATATATTCTCTATGAATACAAATAAAGAAAAATTTAGTTTATGTATATTTTTACAATTCATTCTTGAATTATTTATTACTATCTGTTTAAGTAATAATTAAAAATTAATAGAATAAAATCTAGATTTTAATTCTTTAGCAATAAATTTAATATAAGTACTTATCTATTCGAAAATGTCAGATTAATCAAATTCATGAATTTTAATGATTGATTTGTAACGAACTAAAATTTTTCAGGACATGAATGCGAACAATTATTATTCAATTTTTATTTTTTATTTAATCTATATTGTGATAGTTTAATAAAAGAAAAAAAAAACATATGAATTCGTTTATTATTTTACACACATGACAAGTCTTTAAAACCTACGATAAAACCTTTCTATATGAGCATCTTCTTATGCAGAACAGTTTATAGTCTGCTAAAGTAAATTTTACTAAGAATGAATCTACCAAATATGAACACCTTTTTATTGTGAATATCAGGTTCTTATTTCTGGTCCACTAAGCAATAACAATATGCGCTCGATCATTTGCAATTAGAACGAAAGAAAAAAATGATGTTATATTTATTGCGTTACGATAAACAATCATAGGATAGACAGGAAAAGATAGTAGACCACTTGTGAATATTTAAAATAAAAAAAAAAACCATATTAGACAACAATAATCGAGTAACGCCTCGTTGTTTTTTTTTTTCTACTGACAGCTAGTAATATCAAATCATATCAACGCACATTGATTTATCGATGATTAAAAAAAACTGAATTAATTAATTGCTAACAAAAAAAAAATAACCTTGTGAAGTCAAAAAATCGATTGTGACTGAAAACTATCTCTCAATAAGAATCACTTTTGATCGATCTTGAAAGTGTCTATACATTAGAGAAAATTTACTGTATATGCACATCGAAAAAAACCAAAAGGCTGACCTTGGAAGTCTTTTTTTTCTTAAATTTCATCATATTGTCATGATCGAAATCTATCTGAATTCATCTTTTTTTTGAAAAATCACCAATATAGAATTTTATTTAATGGTCACATTGCAATATTAATGATTGTTTTGACACTGATAATAAATTGGATGATTAATTTATCGATATGTATGTAAATATACTTCCGAAAAATACAAAGATATAAAATGTGATATGACACAAACCAATCATCGCTGCAAATAGTAATATAATTTTCAAGGAGTTTTTAAAAAAGAAAAAATCTTCAATCAATAAATTAAACTAAGAAATAATGTACTTATTATAGAGATTAATTTATTTTTTAAAACAACAAAAAAAAAAATACTACATTCAAAGTAATTACTGCTACAATGAAAAGGATGCTTTTTCTTCCTTTGTCATCCTAATAAATAGGTACGCTTTGTTACAGATTTTTTTTTCGATCGAAGTTTTCTTTTTTTTTATAATTACACCAATCATCCAATGAATTTATAATTTGAATAGATTTGTTTACATGTTAATTCAAGTTGTTCTTTATATAATTGAAGATTTTCAACTTGTGATAATAGATGATTTTGTTTAAATTCTAATTCACGAACTTGTTTTTCTAAATTTTCTCTGATAAGATTATGTTTTGATTTCGATACTCGTGTTGTTTGACGTTTTTTCTTACGTCGTAATACACGATTAAAAACTTTTTCATTTTCAAGTTTTGTATCTTCTGCATTAGACGAAGACTTTATAATTGGTTCAGCTAATTCATATTCATTTATGCATACAGACTCATGTGTCATTGTTAAAGATGATTGTATCGGATATAGATAATTTTGACAAATATTTAAATGATTGTCATTATTATGGGAATTCAATGAATTATCATTAATAACATCAGGTATACATGATATTGTATCATTGCCACTAGGATCTCTTGCTGGTAATAAGTGTTCGTTTTGCATATTAGACTGTTACTATTTAATATCAAAATAGAGACTGATAAAGGAAATTATTCAAATACGTCAATGATTGCTTGCTATATAATAGTAAACAAAATAAGGTGATTAATAAAAAGAAAACCAACAAATCACAAGACAAAAGCTATCTGTTTAAAAAAAGTAATACAAATGAAGGAAAAAATAACCTTTTATTCTGGTCGTTAACGTATTCATTCAACTGAAAAAATGTACTGAGTAGACACTATGTATGTTTTAACACATTTAAAATCATTGAGATGCATATAAAAAAAAACCGAATCATCATTGACTCATATATTGGTTGATTATATTCATAGCAGGGTGGCCTAGTTTTCTTTTTCCTTTCTTTATTCTGTCATAGATTTTAGATGCACATTATTTCATGTAATATAAAGAAAGAAAAAGTGATTCTATAGTATAAAGTACATTTTTTTTTCTTTATTAGTTTTATATACAACTAATCATACTTGTTATTGATATATGTAGTGATATGAAAATATTTGCTCTAATTTAACAAGCAAGCATCAAGATGTTTTTTTTTACCTCTATGTAATATGAAGTTAATTGATAAAGATGATTTGCATCAAAATATATTGAACTTTTTAGTTGATTATTCTCGTTTATTTTGTATTAATAGAATAAAATATGGGATAATAATGTTGTAATAGAAGAGTATGGTATTTCGAAGAAAAAAAAAACTTCTTTTGTTAATTAATTATGTACTATAAAGACATAGAAATGAATCAGTTTTCAAGGGCAACAATCACAAATTGAAAGATATAGTTATTAGATGAATTTATGTAATGACTATTTTTACAAAAACAAATACTTGGATCAGATCGGTCGATTGAAGTTCTTCAAATAACCGATGACAAACTGATCTGTTTAATATCAACTAATTCTTTCGAAAAAAAAAATAGTTTGTTACTCCGATTCCGCGAAGACCGACAATGTGAAATTCATATAATTCTTCGAATTTCTAATTGTAATAAATTCTATTATTGTTTGCCATGTTTCACATACGTTAACATCATGACCCAACGAAGATAATCACTCACAGTATCTAATATTTAACAACATCTATACTTTATTTTGACTGACTTTTTTTTTCCAAGAATTTAAATATTTGATGTTTTCTTATTTGAAATTATTTATTTAACATAGTTGAAAGGCATGTTTATTCATGAAAGTATACTATTTCGTCAACAAGTACAGTTGTATTATATTTGTAACTGATATAATCTTGACAATAGGATAGAAGTTTTTGACAGTAAATTAAAAATAGTTTAGATTGAATTTAAATATTAATGAATAGTTAAATTTTTGTCAGTAGGCATATTACCGAACTCAAGTTTTTTTGAGTGTGCTGTTACTAATAACTGGGTTTTTCATATCATTTTAATTGCTTGCATTATTTTTTTGTGGTAATTCTTTTAACATACGATCATTATCAACTGGGATAATTTATTTCATAAGATCTCATATAAAATTCTATTAAATTATTTAAATAGATTAATATGAATAAGTATTGAATATACATTTTCGATCTTGTTCATTGAAAATTATTCATTATATACAATGTAATGTTTGTACGCAGGATCATGAAAATCATTAGCATCTCTTCGAATAGTTTCAAAATTTCTCCGACATGCACCGTCTGAAATTCAAAACGATAACGTGAATATGTTATGCATCATTTTTCTTAGTATTAACTGAATATTTAGGATATTTTTCTTTGTTACCTAATTTAAACATTGTTTTTTTTTCATTACCTCAATATCAAATAATTTTTCACAATTCTTCTTTGAACTCTAAGCATGTTCGATAAAAAATTTTTTTCATGTCTTTTTAACATATCAATAGATGCTATCAACTCAAATTGGAAGTTGTTCATAAGTATATTTTATACATTTCTATATCAAATCTTAAAAGATCTTTTACTTTAGCTTGAATTTATAGAAGAAAAAAAAAATCCTTTGATGTTATGTTTGATTTTGAGTTTTTCAACGATATTTGATCTGATTGTTACTTTTAAAATACGATCTGTATATGATGAATGTTTCAAACGTATGTATCATCCTTCTCATATTTTAAACTCAGTTAAGTTAAAAGATTTTTAATTTTTTAAATCGTATACATTATTATCTAAAGATAAAGCGTATACTTTTATTCTCGTATGTATAAAATATTCACATGTGAAAATCTTCTTTTTTTTTTTATGTTGCATTTCAAGATTTTATTCTAACGAAAAAAATTCTGTTCAAAAATATTTTCTTCTTACACATGTCTTTGTTGATGTCTTATAGGTATTATCATATTGTTGGAAATTATTATATATCAATCTATTTACAACATTTAATTACAATTCAATAAGATATCATACATAACTTTATAACTTATATTATATGTTTAGTTTCGATTTTCGAGTAATTGAAATACCATTATTTTTTACTTTTATGAATAATATTTGAATTTTTTTAAATTTGATGAATAAATTATATCTATCATATTAAAGACAGATTTTTGTTTGAGCTAAGTTTATATATTCTATAAGTTTCCATCTAAGACATTTAAATCATTATCGGTCGATGAAGTTCATATTTTATTCGTTTGTACTTGAAAACAGGATCTTTTTTTATGAATAAATATTTGTTTTTAATTAAACATACTAATGAAGAAAAAAAAAGTATCAAAAAAATACTAAGATGAATAAGTAATCGAAAAAAAAATCCCATAGTATATATTTGTATGATGTACGTTCAGAACGTAAATAAAAAGAATAATATATCATAATATCAAGTCGTACGGGTAAATCAAACATTATATGTTTATAAATAATATGTTTTTTGTTTTGTTTTTTCTCAGCGAAGTTCAAGCATCTTATTCAGTTTTTTTTTAGCAACTTTCAAAAAAAAACCCTAGATACTTCCGCAAATGCTAAAGACCTTGGAACATTTCTGCCTAAATATAAACTAATACAATAATATATAATTGATCTTGATTCTAATATATTATTATGACTTTATACCTAAAAATAAAAAGTCAAGTCTGTCGACAAGAAATCATCGAAGAATCAAAATAGAGATCGATCAGTAGAAATAATATATCATTTATCCTTGAATAAGTTATATGATAAACATTAGACGTCATTTTTCATGTAATTCCATAATATATAAAATAAAGAAAAACAAGAGAATCGAGAAAAAAAACATGTGTAGTTATATATAAGAAGTACATAGTTTTTTTTTTGTTGTTCGTACTGAAATGCCGTTAAAACTAATTGACACGTGATCAAAGGTTGATAAGTACAAAGATCTATTTATACAATTTGTTCTCTTCTCTCTCTCTGTCTTCATATAAAGACATTATCGAGTTTATGAATCTTATATTGTGAAAAAACACAGAAAAAAAAGGTTTCAGTCGTATACAATACTTTGCATAATACTTAATGATCTATTGGGAATAGATTAAATGATTGCATTAATAATTAGTTTAATATTTTTTGGTCTTATTTCCTTCATTTTATTGTATACTGGATGGTTAAATAGTGTTATTAATTATTTGATTTGTTTAGTATTTGATTACCATAAAAGGGTTCGTCGTGATAGACGTCCTTCACGTATATTTCTTATTCGGCATGGTGAATCACAAGCAAATATTGATTCAAGTAGATATTTAATTAAGTTTGTTTTTTACAAATTCTTTTTTTCTTGTTTTTTTTTTTTAATAGCATTATGTTCACGTGTACCTGATAGTCGAGTTGAATTAACAGAACAAGGTTTTCAACAAGCACTTATTGCTGGTGAAAAACTTCATTCATTAATTGGTAATGAATCTATATATGTTTATATGAGTCCATATCGACGTTCAAAACAAACATGGATAAATATTCGAAAATCATTTTCATCATCACAAATATTAACTGAACGTGAAGATCCTCGTATACGTGAACAAGAATTTGGTAATATAGCTGATTTACAAAGACGTCCACAAGAATTAGAAGAACAAAAACAATTTGGAAATTTTTTTTATCGTTTTTCATGTGGTGAAAGTGGTGCTGATGTATATGATCGTATATCACTTTTTCTTGATACTTTATTTCGTGAAATGGATGATGGACATCATGATCCAACACAAAATATTGTTATTGTTTCACATGGATTATTAATGCGTTTATTTCTTATGCGTTATTTTCGTTGGAATGTTGATGAATTAGATAATTTTAAACAATTTAATAATTGTGAAATATGTCAATTAACAAAAATCAATGGTGTTTATACACTTGATGGACATACAAAACCGCCAACGAAATCATCATAGAAGAAAAAAATTGACTTTTGGTTTTTTTTTTTTTTTTTTTTTTGCTTCTTTTTGTATAAACTAAGATTAAGATATTTATGTGAACTGTAGAAATAAAAATATTTTCAAACATTAAGAATAAGATTGTCTAAGGATACAATAAATATCTGAAGTGTTGGACTTTTGTAAGAATAAAAATTCTTAATGCCAAATTTATTTCGGATTTATTGCATTCAGAGGTCCTCATATGAGAGGAATTCAAGTGAACTAGTCCTCCGTCGTTTTTCATGTTACGCTAACAAAAATTTCGAACTATTGTTGAAAAACCTCACTGATAATATGGGTGTGAACATTAAACAAGAAGAGAACGGAATGAGATTCCCACCCACATCTATAACTATATACTTTCGTTGATGATTTCATTCGAGAAAAATTAGATATTATGTGCGTAGAAAGTTGTTTCAGAAGTAAATGTGTTGTTTTGATCTATTAACTGGAGTTGCCTAAGTTTCCTGCACATAGGAAAGTGTATCTGATCAATCTGATCCATTAGAATAAATGCACAGAAGGAAGAGAAGACTAACAGCCATACTTACACACTCACCCATATTCAATTTAACATCAACACTTGATTTTTTTCAGCACTTTTACTGATAATTCAATCGAATTAAACGACACTTTTCACTTGGTTAACATGTAAACGAACATGAAATTCTCGTTACTATTTTTTTTTATTGAAGCACAATTCAATCTTGAGTACATCTCAATATTTAGCTAAACGCACAACTAAAAAAAAAGTATTCGGAAAGAAAAGAATTATTTCTTGGCAGGTACTCAGTATAGTAGATTCTATTGGGAATTATTTCATTTTTGATATATTCTAGTAAATAATTTTGTCTAGGACATGAATCAGCTAAACATATTGATGATAGTAGTAGAAAATAAATTGTGTATATCTCATCATGTACAAAATTATTGATTTTGTATTAATCCATATTCATCTGTTAATAAGTATTTTGCCTGAAAATAACAAAAATAAGAAAATTTCTATGAAAGACATGAAAATTTAACATTCTACAATTTCATTCATGTAGAGAACCAATCACAAGATATAACGTGTAAGTTTATTTGAAGAGATTGAAAAATATCGGGAGAGTCTATTGTATTGAAGTAAGTTCAGATTTCCAAAAAAGGAAATTACCCATATTTCTGAAATTTCCATCACCTCAATTACTATATAGCAGTGCAAATCAAAAGTTTTTAGACATATTGGAAATTTCAGCAATTTTAAAAATTTCTGTAAGTACGTCATTGCGGAAATTACATCATTTTAGGAAGTAACGTGCAATTCCGAACACAAATACTTGAAATCTCCGAAACTTCTGAAATTTCGTTTTTCGGAAGTCTGAACACTGCTGATTGTATTATAACGTTTTGAAGGTATACACCATGCATAGAATATTTATACAGAAAAATTAAATAAAAAAGTCATCAATAGATGATTCATACGAATATTTGATTGTTTTCTTCTGCCTATGAGAAAATGCTTTCTATATTACGTCGATTGTTCTTAATAATTCAGTGAGCAATCGATGTGTTAATTAAAAATATGCGTTTTAAAATAAACAGCTTCGCTCATACTCTTCTCAACGAGACTTATATTAATGTATAAAGAATGACGAATGACAAGAATAAGCAAATCATTCGTTACTACAAAACACTTTTTTTTCATATTCGTTAAAAAACTTTAAAGATAATTAAAGCATTAAACAATATACACAAGAAAATTTCAGTTTCAATACGACTTTTGTCTTTAAACAAATCATTATTTATTTTCCACTATCAACAGAACATGAGATGTTCTATCACTTTTTATCATGTTTATTTTAAATAGCTCTCTTTTCAAAAGCTTTTTACAATCTAGAGGAGTTCTCCTATTAGAACTACAAGTTACATTTGAATGATCATCAGCTTTATTACAAACTTGCGAAAAAATACATCGTTCAATGTGATATTAAAACAGTGCTGATTTCCCAACAATAAATCCATAAGCTGTGATAACTGATTTTGTTCTTATTCGATTGATATGTATAATTTCTATCATGCCTTCCTTATTAATCCTTGAGAACTTAACCTTCCCATAGTATGCGAAGACGAACAATGATAAATGTTCTTCAGTTCTAGTCATAAACGTCTTTCTTTCCACCGTCATTTAAAGATACATCATGAATTAAATGAAATACAGAAAGAAATCATGAAATTTGGTTTTTTTTTCCTTATAGGTATTATATAATATTCTAATGAAACATTTAAATAGGTTTCAGTTCCAATTGAAGCTTAACGGAGTTATTGAATGTCTAATATTTCTATTTACAATAAGTCCCCGCGAAACTTCAGCTTTTTTTGGAAAAATTATGTTTTTCAATCTTTTCTTAAAACTATCGCCATTGTAATTTATATGAAGAATTTCATTATTTGCAGACTAAGTATATCTGAACTGTGAATCTTTTAAAAATAAATGCTTTTTGAAGCGTCGTGTATTAGACAAAAGTATTTTAAAAAGTTTGCATCTAAGAGACTTGAATTATACAAATGCTGAAGCTTTCCACACGAGCTCCTGTGTATAGACATCTTCGAATGGATATAGTTTAAGGTAAAAATTCAAAAGACATAATTTTTCCGAAATCCTGGTGTCCATTAGAGACTTCTAGCAGCTGAACACATCAATAATTTCGTAGGCTTGACAAATTGCAACACAAACTCAAATTCATTTAAGACTGCCGCTAAAATACTTTGTAATACATATAGGCAAAGAATAATTGGAGCTCTGAAATTTTTCTTGTAATTTGAAGACAAAAGTAATAATACAGCAAAAAGAGCGAAAAACGAAGTTGTCTAAGATCAATAATAGAAGCTTTTTGAATTCAGAATCCATAATTATTTAAGTCATGCAGAGATTCAATTTATTTAATGAGAAAAAAACTGAAGTTTACTTTGACAACGGTGAATATTTTTTATGCAAGATGTAGAGAAAAAAAGCAACAGTAGTGAATAAAGAATGAAAAAAAAAAGTCATAAATTTTGTCATTACAGTATGATTTTTATTCTAGTTAAATATTTTTCTCTCTCTCTGCTTCGATCAACATACGTCATGATGTGTCTGACTTAGGATGTCCTTTTTTTTTCATACGTATTACGTTTTGTTTTCATTAGAAAAAAAAAAGATAGACTACATTTTTCTCTTTTCATTTTTATGTTCTCTCAAAGAGAATTTCATCTCTATATATATAAACAACGATCGCTGGTTAATTTACCTTTAGTTTGCTTACTTATTTTGTGTCTTGATCTGCAAGAAGAATTTTGTTAACAAAAAAAGAGTTGAAACGATCAAACAAAAGAAAATATTATGAGTTTTAAAGGACGATTTCCTCGATGGGTT
>CAJNOP010000066.1:529931-546500 GCA_905250075.1 Rotaria sp. Silwood1 | reverse complement strand
AAAACTACATTGAATCAGATAGATTTTGGCAAAATTTATTTTCTATGAAAAATCGATTCTATGAGTTTTTTCATTCGAAATTAAATTTTGTCAAAGTAGTTATAAAGCGGCACAGATTTTTTAATGGATTCAGAATATGCTATTTATTTTCCTACGAAAATAAGTAATAAAAATAAAAACAGCCAAGCATGAAGAAAATTTTAATAGTTTGTATATTTTTGCTACTAATATCAGAGATAATACAATCTTCTAAGAAATCCAGTGAAATATAAAAAAGCTAAATAGGTATTTTTTTAAATACGTTAAACGATGAAGAACTTCAAAGTTTTTCAGAAAACATATAAAACGATTTTCAGATGGTGAGAGTTCACGTGGCCTGAGTCGAAAAACTAGAAAATCTTAGTTTTAGCCAATCGTTGCTTTTGCGCGTCTATTGTCATTGTTAATTGTTGAATGTTATTGTGCAAGTTATTGAGTTACACAACTGTGACAAGCGTGCAAAATACCAACGGCACCGTATAAAGATAGTATTTTTTCACGAAAGACCAAAAGTAATGCCACATGTATACTTGAGAATTTTACATGAACGAATGAGGAAGAGCTGATATTTTGAATTCATAGGTCACTAATAGTGGCCTATCTTGCGACAAAATAAAATCAGAAATAAAAATTTAAGCAGCGGTTATAGGTGCTGCTAAAGCTTATTATCGAAAGGCTCTAATTAAGTAAGACACTTGACTAGGTTTCTTCATAGAAACACTATATAAATTGGTTTGGAAACTCGGATACTTGGAGGATCAGTTTTAGATAACAAATAAAAACAGAATTTATTTTACAATGTTCTAGCAAAAAAATGACAAAAAATTTGAAGTTTTCATAAATCAGCGATTCTTGTTTTATCCATTTTCATATTTGTGGAGCATTTTCAAATTCATTCTCTAATAAGTTGACCGAAGAAACCGAAAGCCATATATTGTGATCACTATATCACACTTTATAAAACAATATATGAATAAAACTAACATTGCGCACAATTGAGTTTTCCATTCTTGGCATCTTACATACAAGTTGTTGCACGTATTAGTCAATGTTGGTTGCTTTTTTTTCAACGGTTTTTGTATTACAATAACCAATAAGTACAATATTAAATACTAGTCTACATTAATTATTGAGAAAAATAGTGTCTTGTCTTTAAGCAGCCACACATGTATCGAAAGAAAGCATATTAAAATATGCATGACAAAGTAAACTTCATCGTCTTATGTGGCTTAAATTGTGCTACTTTGATTTAACTAATCCCTATGAAGACAAAGTCTCTTCCAACAATTCTTTTGTTGTTGAATACTTCAATATGTTGATTACAAAGGTTGCATGAAATACTTGTTTTAATTTAGTAAATATTTGTAGAAAAATAAACAAAAAAAAACACACCATACTCAACATTTTGTCCTTTTTTTCTTCATCACGTTGAGTTGTGTACTTTTGTAATAAATTTCAAATGGTACATTCAAACAAAGTCATGTTTTCAAAGGCTTTTTGAAGACAAAGAAAAACAAACCTCCTAACGAAAGAACGAACTTTCTAGATAACCTTAGATTCACAAAAATTAATAATACTTCAAATGAGACAAAATGATACCCTAACATGAACTGAAAAGAAAACGTTCTATTATTAGGACGAAGTCATTTGTGGACAGTCTGTTTAGTAAGTCTCTATCAACATTCAAAGGAAATATGAAAAAATATTTGAAAAGTATTTTCATCATCAAAAAATTATTATTAAACTCCAAGATCCACTTATTTGTGAATAAGAATTTAGTAATAGAAATGATTTAGAACAATGTTTTGAAGAGTTGTTTTTATCATTTGCCGTGTGATGAAAGAGGTACTGATGTTTATAATCATGTAGTACTTTTTTTTTCGACACTATTATTCATAAAATGGATGATAGACATCATGACCCAACATAAAATTTTCTTATTACTTCACATGGATAATTTATACGATATTGTTGTTGTTGAAATGTTCAAACATCTTTGATTTTTTTACTTAAATATATTGCATAGTATTCTAATAAAACTTGTAAATGAGTTTCAGTTCCTATGTAGATTTGGTAGAATCATTGAGTTGTTAACATTTCAATCTGTCATCGGTCCTTGTAATCAACATATAAGTTTTTGGAATGCAGTCTTCATAGTTTGTTAATCCATGCACAAATTCAAGTGTTTTAGTGAAGAAAGATTGAAGTACATTTACATTAACAACAGTTAACATAGTTATTGAAGTCTTTGAGAAAAAAAGTAATAGCAGTGTATAGAAATGAAAGAAAAAAAATTCAGAGAATTTGTCACGACAGGTTTATTTTATTCTATTCGTTTGTCTCTCTTTCTCTCTCTTTTCTTTTCGATCCACATACGTCACTCAGTATCTGACTTAAGATACTTGTTTTTTGTACAAATTGCTTTTTGTTTTCTTCAGAAAGAAAGTGGGCAACACTTCTCGCTTAGATTTTTTTTCTATTTTCTTTTCTTTTCTTAAGCAAAACATTATATACACCTATAAAGGCATCAGTTGTTGATTAATTTACTTCTAGTTTATTCACGTGTTCGACTATCGATTTGTAGGAAAAATTTTATTTACAAAAAAAAAAAGTTTAGATATTACAAGCAAAAGAAAATATCATGGGTTTTACAGAACGATTTCCTCGATGGATTACAGGAGTTATAGGCATTGTTCAATTGGTGTTAACCGCTGGTATTCTTGGTTTAGAAATAGTTTCTAATTATATTGATCTTGGCCATGGTACAATATGGGTCGGAATTTGGGCTAGTATTATTTTTATCATAACATTTCTTCAAATGTTTTTTATCAGTAAATATTTTTTTTTTAATTTCGTCTTTGTCTTATTCTAATGGGTTTATTTGTTTGTTTTTTTAAGCTTGTTGTTGTCGAGGACGTTGTAATTCCTTTTATGTCTTCATTATGACCAGTAAGTAACAATAGTTTAATTTTCTATTTGCTTTATTAAAAATTTGATTTTCTCTTTTAGTCGTTAGTGGTTTATTAGCTATTGTGGTCATTTATTTTGATCAACTTTTTATGAATGAACCATGTAAATGTTATTTAGGTGATACATTATGTTGTATAATGCGTGGTGTTCCAACATTCAGCAGTAACTTTACAGGTGTTCTTCAAGATTGTACTAATGCTCTTACATTAGGTACAATCTCATCAAAAACATGTCCGTCTATACCTTATGATAAAGTATCATATATCAAAGCACAATTAGCTTGTGCTGTTGCTATGGTAGTTACTTGTGCAGTTTATATTGTTGTTTTTCTATTTGCTTGTTTCGGTGTTTGCTTTGGTCATTAATAAGAAAGAAATGTTTTTTTTTTCTTGAGAATACATATGTATATTCATAATCATCCAATGATGAGAATTGAACTTTTATTTTATTTTACTTTTTTTTTTGTATAACGAATAATAACATCTTTGAATTATATGCCGTTACGAATGTCAACAAACATAGTTGTAATAGCATTCGATACTTTTCAATGTATTTTTGAAGGATAAAAACAAAAAAATTCAATTAAAATAAAAGGTGAAACTATGCTTAACATTAGTGGGCTCTTATACATTTAGACTAAATGCAATGATAGAAACGAAAAAAAAAAGGTTTGTATCAGAGGACAGATGTGTGACTAATATTTTTTTGAATCCTACAGCTTCATCTGAAATTTTCCATTTTATGACTGAAAGTATATTTGAAATTTGTGAATTCCTTTATTTAAAAAAAAAAATACCATTACCAATGAAGATGACAACTTTTGTTGTATTAGTAATCACTAGAAAGAAAGAAAAACAAATGACTAAAAGCTTGAAAGGTAGTAACCATGAGGTTAAAGTTGAAAGTAGTTTTTGTTTATTTTCGATAATGCCAAAGAAAAAGAAATATACACTTAGGAAGTTTAGAAAAGACGACATCAAAAAGGATCATTTTGCAGAAATCTACATGTTTATTGTAAATTTAAGCACGTTTTGACTAAGTTTTTCAGTTGGTAGACATATGAAAACAATTTTGCTTTAAAAGAAAAACATGATTGTCAATACTATATTAGAGTATATAATAAAAGATTTTCTTAAAATCTCAGAATGATTGACTTTTATCCTGTTTAGTCTATTTCTAATATATTGTTTCTTTTGTATATGGTATTACAACGAATTACCGTAGAGACTTCACCTATTTCTTTTTTCTAGAAAAACAAAAACAAAATGTCGAATGTGAAAATATATATTAAAAAATTAGATCGGAAATCTTTTCTAAAGACTATAAAAACCTTAGAATAAAACATACTGGGGAAATTACTAGAGTCTAAACAACAATACATAGTTGAATTCAAACCTCAATTTAACGGAAGACTCAATATAGTTTCTTTTTCATATGAAATCTCTAACTTTCAAAAGTCTCCCTTCCCAAGTCGAATTACTTTTGTTTGGACTATAATTACCAATGATTAAAATCCAGTAATACCAAAAGATGTTTAAATGCCAATAAGTGTTTTCCAATAAGATGCATTATTTTTCTACATTCAAAAAAAGGTTGCCACAGAATTTTTTGATACTCTTGATTTGATGATTGTTTTGTTCTGTATAAAAAAAAATATTTTTGATCAAACTCGTTAATTTTTATCCTAAACATTGTATTCCTCCTAACAAAAAGGAAGGGCGAAATTCACACATGATATTACATCGCAATGCTATATAAACAAAGCCAATTTATCGCAGAACTGTTTGTTTACTCGTTAAGTGCGAATAAAGAGTTAAGTGTGCATAAAAAGAACAATTT
Source organism: Rotaria sp. Silwood1 (assembly GCA_905250075.1). NCBI lineage: Eukaryota > Metazoa > Rotifera > Eurotatoria > Philodinida > Philodinidae > Rotaria > Rotaria sp. Silwood1. The sequence continues at coordinate 541,652 of CAJNOP010000066.1, read as the reverse complement.
GAATGTATGTTTAAAACACATATATCAGATAAATTTGAAAGACTCGTTCATCGTTCTTTTCTGATCTCTTAAAGTTCTTTTGCATTCTATTATCAAGAAAAATGCTTTAATACACAAACATGATACAATAAACATTTCGAAAAAATCAGTTACAGAAGTGTGACATATATATATACATACATGGAATTACTTATTTGACTAACTTGAAGTGCCTAATTTCTGTTTTGTTCTTAATAATATAGATAGAAGTAAGTTTTATATTTACAAGAATAAAGAATACATTGTAAATTCTTGATAGAAATATCTAAATAGATAGTTCAGAAATATTCAAATATGAGTGCTTAGTGTATATTTCCATATAATACGAAAATGCTGTCGATTTGTTCATGTATTGTAACAAGTGAGAAACGTTGAACTCAAAAGTGCTATTCTATTCTAAGACAGAGCTCGAGCTTTTCCAGTGATAGGTATTTGACATATATGTATCCATGCTGTGTATGATATCTATACCACAGTTGTAAACAATTGAAAATTTTTAAACTGGTTCATTCCAGCCGATTTGTTGGATCATTATTAATCGGTTAATAGAAATCGATTCAAAAAACATTCATTTCTCTTTTTTTACATTCAAGTTTTTACAAACATTCAGGAAGAAATAATTAAACTGGTTACAGCTCTAATCTGTACTGACTTTAATTGATTTGATTAGAATTTTTCGATCAAATTATAAAACATTAATTAATTTATTTTCTAATAAATTTTCTATATTTGACTAAATGATTTACTTTGCATGAGTGACATCTGTCTAACAAGAATATCTACTCGTTTGTTTTTTCATTCAATCGTTTGTTCGCTCTGCATCTATTTTATCTTCATGTTTATTATTTTAACTAAAAATTCAATTAAAAGTTCACGATGATATCTATGCCATTCACTGTATCAATTGATAATACTCGAATAATTGAACCAACAAATAGTGATGAAAAATATACTGTAAAAATATTTTCTTTTTTTTTAATATTAAAAAGAAATTTTTTTTTGGCATAGGTCTATCAAATAACTGTACGTGGTGGTACAAATCATACATCACATACAATTGATCGTCGTTATCGTGAATTTGAAACATTACATACACGTTTATCATCAAGCTTATCTGTACCACAATTACCACGTAAAGTTTTATTACATCGTCGTAGTACAAAAGTAATTGAACAACGAAGACAATTATTAGAAATATATCTAAATGATATATTAAGACGATGTCAACAACAATCAATAATGCCAGAAGAATTAGGACGTTTTTTACAAATTCCACCTTATGATAATGAAAATGAATTAAATCAAAATGATCGACAACAACAAGAACAAGATTTGAATGATGATGAAATGAAAAATATTCTTGAACATGGACCATGTATTTCTATAAGTGATTATTGTCCTTGGAATCACGATAATCGAGGTTAGTTTTGCCATTTAGATTTAATTTGAATAACAATATTTTGTTTTAGAAATACTTGTTGATTCGGTACTTTCTGGTTTAATGTATTCCATGTATGACATGTAATTATTTTTTTTTTAAAGAGATTAAACAAAATAAAATATACTTTATTTTTATTTTATTATTTGAATTGAATTTTCAAAAGAAGAGAAAAAAAACAATGATTTTATTTTGAAATAGCTCAAGCTAAGAAAAATTTTTCAAACAAGACATTGTTCCTTGCTTACGTTCTTGTAGAATTTCAATCAGAAACTCAGAACAATATTTGAGTAATACTCGATTCTCATGTTGCATAACAGAACCATTAATATATCAATTGATAGAAAAGGAAAGAAAAAAGTTTGATGCCTACTACAGGGATCGAACCTGTGACCTTCGCTTTACGAGAGCGACGTTCTACCACTGAACTAAACAGGCACATGGATCAAAAACTGAAAAAGACTTGTCATTATGTATACTCAGATTCTCTATACTTAGCAGTTTACTTCTCTTTTTCATCGCTTACGAATCTGTATGTTCAATTATCGAGCTCAATGTTTTAACAGAGAAAGCGATCGAACGAAAGAAAAAAGCGAACTACCCGCTATATGACCTTCGTTTAGGTAGATGTATATATATATGTTCACAATTACTTAAACAGGACGAGTAAAATTTTGTCTGTCTATATATAATACAGTTGTTAGTAGCACAAAGTTGTGAAGAATCTTTCTAGACATGAAAAAGATTTTATTTATTGTTGTTATATATCTTCTTATCTTAGGTAAGCGAGAGTCGATGATTGTAATGCTAATGGTTCAAGTAGATTTTTTTCTAGCTACTGAATCTTCTCGTCGTCATCGTCGACAGTATACTGGATATGGTTATGTTCAACAACAATATGGTTCACAATATGGTCTTTATAGTCCAGTTGGTCAAAGATGGATGAATAATCGTTATTTAAATCAACAAGATTCTAATAGGAATAATAATTTTAATTCGAATAAAGGTAATCAACGTCCTGAATGGTATTATAATACAGCATATGCTATACAATATTCAATTCTCTGTTTTGTACTTTGTATATTATATTCTCTTAGTGTTTGAATAAATGAGAAATTAAAAATTAAAACAAAATCTGTGTATTTTTCTTGTGTAAAGAATGAAAGATGTTATTGTTCATATTGATTGATTTTCGATCATTTATACTTTGCTCTTATCGACTATACTTTGAATACTTATGCGTTCAACTGTTACTCGTTAATGATTCATTTTTTATTTTAGCGTTAGTTACTTCTAGTAGGATTTTACTGTCTGTTATATGTAAAGAAAAATGTATATTTTATATTGAATGTTGTTTAGACATGAGAATTCTACAATACCTCAGATTGATAAATGGGCACATAAAACAAACAAAATTTTATTTGTCTTATCACTAAAGTGTTTGAATTTGTAACTTTCTACACTATGACTGTCTGTCTTCGACACCCTGAAGAATCATGTTCTTTATTAATTTATTTTTCATTGTAAGCAGTTGTCATCTGAAATACTCAACAAAAACTATTCATACTAATATACTCATGTTAGATCAAAATATTTTATAAATCTCGAACTATTGTTCAGTGTTTCTGTTTGGTATGTCAATAAATAGTAACCATTCAAATAATAAGATATCATTGAGTAACAACGAATATTCAAGAACCAACTATCAATAAGACGAAGATATTTTGAATTAATAAAGATGGATTTTCGTTTAAGATAAATTTATGCGAATTTTACTTTTGAACTCCATTCGATACAGTTGTAGATGCCCTACAATTTTCTATAATGAATAATTTTTATAGTTGCTTTCTTCATACGTAAAAATGGTCCTTTTTATAAGGTCTACATTATATCTTAACTATATCATACTCCAGTATGTTCAACTCCGTGCCATAAAACCAATGAGTACCAACGTGAAACTTTCTCAGAAAATTTCACACTATCTGAATAGCTTATTTTCTTATGTGAAGGAACAGATATATTGATTATATTTTAACAATGTTGAAAAATTGTATTAAAAATTTTTATGTATCGATAACCAGCAGAGCATTTCTGATTAACTGTTATAATTTCTTTCTAAACAGAAAAAATTATTTTTGAAATGAATAAGAAATATCTATAGATTCTTCTAGAGTTTCATACATAAATCAAGCCTATATGCGCAAAATAAAAATAACAGATCTCCTTCATGTAACCTTATGCCCGTATTCTCTTCCAGGGGGTCTGAAAGCCAAAAACTTTTCTTTCATTTATAAAAGAATTCTTTATATCAGTTTGTCATAAAAATTATTTAGAAATATATTATGTGTGAAACATATAGAGCTTGATAGTGTGAAGTATTCTGAGAAGCTTTTACAATTAGAAAAAGGACCTGTCCTTGCAGCTAAAATGAACAAAATCAACTGATCGAATAGACTGATGTTTAACTTTTTATGCTGTCTTCATTTTAATCACCTTAAAGCTTGAAAAACGACAAAGTTCACAAACAGGAGGAGCTCGTTATAAACAAAATCGTCCGTACTTTCTCATAAGATTCAATTTTATCTTACGTATTTTGTCATTTCGACTATTGGAAATCGTAGATTAATGGAATCAAATACTCTATCCATTCGCTCATATGCTAAGCCGATCTATGTAAAAGATTAAGCTGTTTTAGTTCTCTGCTGAATGGTGTATGAACATATGAGAAACAATCATTCTATCTCTTTCTTTACATAAGGACATGATTCAAGTCGCATACCATGAATGAAATCCTATGGAGAATACCACTTAGTCTTCTGCTACAATGGTAGCGGTCCACTTTGATTTTGATATCAATCGATAAATCTGGACGACATTTACCAAGTAATGCTAAGAAACCCACGAAAAATGGTGTGAGTGCAGGTGTTCTCTGCACTTACATCCACATCCCCCATCGTATACGGCCACAATATAAACATTTGCAAAAAATATTTAAGCTTATGGAAAACCTCTATTTGCATCATGACAAACTTTTAAAGATTCTTGGACATGAGTTCGAATTTAACACTCTTTTTAATATGATGCTAATCATACTTAGTCTATAGATTTTTGCGACATTAAATGCGTGTGAATCAATGACCATGGAGAGGACCTGAATAAATGTAATGTAATGAACAATACTGAATTGATTTTTAATGCATTCTGATTGATTTGACCTAGCCAATACGATAGATGACACACAGACAGACAGTAACAAAAAGCTCTTGGCTAGATGCAATCACATCAAAAGACAGAAGCTAAGAAAAAAAATGGAATCTTACTTTTCTTTAGAAGCTATTTATTTACACATTCTATCTTCACATTGACACTAACTGTACAAATATGAACGAAAAAAGAAAAAAACACTGGAAACAATAATAAAACCGCATTAGTGTGTGTACTTGTTTCGTTGACTCATTCGTTGCTCATGTACTTTCTTTTGTTGATCTTTATTATTTGTCATAGCTGCATTTTCAGAAAAAACTCAAAATAATCATGCAATCAACTCTGTGACCAGGTGTTTTTTATTCGTGACACAAGTTTCTATCTTTATGCAAAAAAATCAAACATGCATTACAATGATGATATTTTGTTTTTGTAGCTTTTAAACTAAGGAAGAAGGATTCGTGTCTTGAATATCTCTACCGATTTTAGTTAGAAAGGGTGTGGAGTGTAGGGATGGGATGTGGGTGAGTGTGAGGTGTGGGGTGCGGATGCGGATGCGGGTGTCGCTTAACATAACAGCTAAACCCACACCCTTATGAGAGAAGTATTGATATTCAATCTATAGTTACTATTTGTAATGGTTTATCAGGTATAGATGGCAGTTCTAAAGAAATAAAGCAATATCATTTTTTATTTATAATTTACAAAATGAGTCTATTGAGTTGATCATTATGTTACTGCTTCACTACAAAAATGACAATATACACTTTAATGTAATTTATTATTCGAAAAAACTTACTGTTCTCGGTGGTAAAATTCGTACTTGTAGATATTTATTATTTTTTACCTTTTTCTTTTATCCTATATTTCTAAGAAATATTCTATTAATGGACTATCACCATCGTCATCTGACATTTTCTATAGTAACGCTGTTAAGTGGTTATTCTAATTTTAAGGATTGAAATTCAGAGTTTTTAGAATATATTTCTATTAAATACGAGAACCTTCAACAAAACTTTTCATTCATGAATAATTTACTTTAACTTACATTAGTTTTGATATATGGTGTGTTTGAGTAAAATAACGTGTTAATGTTGCATCATCATCACTTGATGGTAGTGGCCATGAATATTCAATTGAATTCAATGAAACAATTTTTTGTTAATAATGTTCATCCTTCCAATATATCTGGATGTATGTATATATGAACTTTCAGCAATAATCAGATCAATTGTCATTAATGTTGACAACATTCCAAGACGATTCTTTCCATATACGTGAAAATGAGATGCAACATCTTCAATGTACCCAATATGAGTAATCGATGATTAAAGAAACATTTTTGTCTTATTTATTTCGGTATTTCGAACAGAATTCCTTTTTATTCTTTTCTTTTGTAGTACATTAGTGTTTATTTCATCTGTTCTTATTTGTTCTTTGTTCATTTTCTATCCGATAGTTATTATTACTTTTATCAAGGCTAACTTATGCAATTTGATAAGTTCATCCTTTCTTGTACATAATTAGTTAAGTTTTTACACAAATTATTTCATCTAAACAATAACAAGCAAACAATCAATCGATCGAATCAATGTTTCTAACTTACAGGAAAAGATAATTTAGGAAAAGTTTTTTATTTTTATAGATATGGACTTGCTTCTTCAAGTCAATAGATCATTCTTCTATCTAAAGAAATACGTCTGGACATCTGTAGCTTAGATGGAGAAGATTTATTCGTTATTATTCGATGAGAACAATATAATATTGGTACTCTTTATTTTTCGGACACGAATAAATAATTATCATTTGATGATGAATGACTGTGGGTGAAATCAATTTTGGTTGAGTATTGCGATGACTGGAAGATTGTTTTTTTAGATTGATTGTAAACTTGAAAACGATTACGACTAGTTCATCTTCAACATCTTTTTCGATTTTTACGAAACTATTCAATATGTAATTCAGAAGTGTATAGTTTTGATCGAGATTCTCATATTATCAAACAAACTGAAGAATTATGATATATTTGGACTATTAATATGTCTAGTAAATTGTTTTATATACTGTTGTATATATCTCAAAAGCTAGATGAGCTACAATCATCTGGTTTTCGTCAGATTACATCCTTTAGTGTTTAGTATATTAGAAAAAAAAATTTTAGATCAATCTATTGATTCGCTTAATTTTCTTTGGCGATACAATCATAGCAGATCGTTTATCATTCTTTCAAAAGTATTCAATTACTCATATTGCAACTTCTAGTATTTACCTAGTTTTATTGTTCAATATACCGTTAACAAAAACAGTACAAATTGCGTCAGATATGCTATTTGAAACATAAATTTTATGCCGAAAAATACTCTTATTCAGATACTGAAGAGAATAAAAGTTTTTTTAACAATGTGAATTGTAGGGAATAAAGAGCTTAAAATATATATTTCATTGTGATTTGAAACAGTTATAAGAGTTTCTGACAAAAGAAAAAGATTTTTTTCAAATCCAACACCTTCTTTGATGCGTGAATACATAAGACAATACAAGAATGTCTATTTATGTGTTTTCTGAATCGTCATTCTCGAGATTATCATATCAGAAAATGATAAATTTCAATGCGTATATCTGGTGAGTAAAAGAAGAGAATTCACAAAAGTCTACATAAATGTAGAGCAAACCAATGTCAATTTTCGGCCATCAGATTTCAATTAACATAAGGATGATAAACGATTTCATCTATAGTCGATTCTGCCCTGTCAAAGTTTATTGTTTTACGGAACATATTGAAGATTTGAAAATCTTTGTATCATCTCAAGACATGTATTTCTCTGACATAGTTCGAAGAAGTTTCTAATGACTTCCTGCGCGATCGACTATTTTTTACAATATACTAATCTAATTCAGAGAACTATTGTTGTTATTAAAATTATGCCAAAGCTTCTTCATTAATTACTAGATATGATCGATAAAAAACAGTCTCTAGTCCATTCTCTACATATTTAACTAATATGAAGGCGAAAAAAAAAATTTTTTATGGTGAAAAATAGATATGAAGCAGTGACGAATGATTGGAAAAATAAATATTCATTTAATTCACAAGTACTTAATCTAATAACTATATCCGAACGTACTCATCGGTTCGTTTGATCATTTATATTTTGTTTTATGATTAACAGGTGTTTGTTAAACGTTATTTTTATGATATTCAATTAATAATGTATCATGAATAAATGTTTACTGAGTGTTAAAAACCTATGTGAAGAAGTTTTTGATACATACGACGAAAAAATTGTTAGAGTTAATATGAGATTTAAATTATTTCGGTTACATAGTAAAAAATGATGAGAGAAATTGAGATCTGCAACATCGTTTTACATTGTAAATTTTAGTTATGTTGATTTCATAAGATGAGTTATATTTCGAACAGAATATTTTTCTCTTCATTACTGCTCTATTTTTTTTGCTTACTCTATTGCTAGTTGCTAATTATTTATTGCATTTTTCTTAATTTACTATTGTTATTATTATTCTGTCCATTAGCTTAACTGTAAAATAAATCGGTTATAAACATCTTTCCATTGTTAATGAACTATGTGTAAGAAGTTTGATCTACTTGTTGTTGTCGAATGTTGGAAAAGGATTCTTTTTTTGTATTCCAGAAATCATGATATTTCTATTTTTGCGAGACATGAATAACGTATCAAAAATAATCACTTTAAATGGATTTTTATAATTAAATCAAAGATGTAACTAAAAGCCAATAACTTTGTTGTTTTTAGAAAAGAATTACATCTTATTTCTTTATCACTTAAGATCAACTGAAGAAAAATTTTAAATTATACAATAGAAATAGCGAAAAACTATTCAGGTAGCGAATTCATCCATTTGATGAAAGAAGTCGATTAAAATCATTGTAACATATTTCAAGATCCATTTGAAATTGACGTGCTTGTTCTTCAGTAATTTCTTCAGCTGCATTCATATTTACGAATACATTCAACCTAAAAAAGAATATAATCTTTTTATCGAGCGACTAAATGTTTATTTACCATTTTGGAATCTTTTCTCGACCGATATAATTCGGTGGAATTATATTCATTCTATTAATAACATCTAACAATTCACGAACATCTGTTTGAAGCTAGAACAAAAGAAAAAATAATCGACTTCGATTTCTATGTTTCATACAATCTTACCATATCATTAGCTCGAATATTTAATTTAAGTTTATCCATAAGATTAATAAAAAGCTATTTGTTAATAAAAAAAAATCGTAAAGAAAAACAAAATTCTTTGTTATTATTTTGAATTCATACCGAAACGGTTTCAGCAATAGATTTGCCCATATTACCACGATCATCTCGAACTGTAATAGGACGACCTTCACGAATACGTAATAAAGCTGCTGGACAATCAAGCTAGAAAACAACAAAACATAATAAAAAAAAAGAAAAGGAAAGGAAAATTTTCTATTTTTACTTTATATTTATGAACAAAATCTTCAATACGATTAAATTCACCTTCAATTTGACGAAATGCTGCTGTAAATTTAGCTAATAATTTTTCACAATTTTTTGTATATCTAAAATAATAATTTCATCGAAAAATTTTCTATAAACATTCGATAAAAAAAAACTACATACTCAGCTGGTTCAACAAGATCTTTTATATAAGCTTTTTCAAGTGCTTGTAATGTAGTTATAATTGAAAAAACATCAGCCATATTATCGTATCTAAATAAATAATATTAATCAAAAAAAAAAAACAGATATTTATTTCATCTTTTACCTTTCACGCTCACGAGGATTTTTCCAAAGACGAACTTCCTTTATATAAAACAATATTCAATCATAAGAAATACAAATTGATATAGTTTCTTACCTCATACATTTCCGCTCTATTGTGATCTAAAATATCGAATAATAATTCAATCATTAAAAAATATATACAAGAATTATTGATTGTCATGCTTAGGACTGTTTAAAACAACTCACGCGAAGTGTAAGTCATTGTTTTTTCAGAGGAGCATAGTCGAGTATATAAAGCTAATATAATTTATTGCTATGCATGTCAGTTTTGTAACTAAGACTCATCTACATTGAAAGTCAATCAAAACATTTTAGTTATAAGAATTTCTATAGAAATTTTTCAATGACTCGACTAGCTCTGCTTGAAAACACAAATCTACATATTCTATTTCTATTTGTAAAATTGAAAGACATAGTAATACAGTTGTTTGATTATCAATGGAATTTTCTCTGAAATGTGTTCTTTCAACAATTCATAATATAGAATTGTAACTAGACAAGCTAGTTGAAATGATATTTTTATTGAAAAATATTCATTTATTTGAACTTACTAGACGTAGATTGAGGATAACTCATTTATTGATTGTCGTATTTTAATAATATAAAATCTACAAATAAGAATGATTTTTATTGCAATGAATAAAGAGAAGAAAAAAAAATGATTTATTTTCCGTATCTGTTTGTTTCTTTGTTTTTATAATGAATGTACAGAAGAGAAAAAAAACACTGGCTACAAATTAGATGACCATTAATTGAGTGTTTCGCCTTTGCTCACCTAAAAAAATAAAGACAAATATCAATGAGAAATAAAACAAATCTATGTTACCCTTGCTTCAAGATAATCAACATGCCGTTCAAGGGCTGTTAATTTTTCATTTAATATTGATAAACGATATCGACATGAAGATTCTTAACACAAATAATAATAAAAATAAATAAAATCAATTATTATTAAATTACCAAATTGATTGAGAAAATCAACAAGACGTTTAATAGCTGTTGTCAATAATAGAATATCATCACGACGTTGCCAATCATCTTGAATATTTCGTCGAACTTCACTTGTTTCACCATTACAACCATTTTCACTTGATGGAGATCTTACATTGCCCAAACCATAATGAGACATGTTTTCTTACTATTACTTTATAGTTTTTTTCTTATGATTCAGTCAGTTAAAGCTAATCTATTATAGAAAGCACAAACAAAAAACAAAAATATAGACATTTTGATAGGTAGTAGAGGTCACTATGCTATTTTTCTATGGGAGAAAAATGATAAACCAATCATATAATCTTATTTATGTGCTCATTGATCACAAGGAAGATTGGGTTTATGTTACTTTTCTTTCTTCAAGGATGATATTTGGATAACATATAAATGGCAACAGTAGATCGACTCGTATTATTTTCTATAGTATTATTTTGTATAGCTGATCTACTTGTTCTCATTAGCATATCACGACCACGATGGCTTTTATCTGTTAATCAAGGTAAAAAAATATTGACAGTCAAAAAGCGAAGCTTTGTTTATCTTTGAAACAATATGAATAATCTCTGATTAACAGACTTTTTTTCGTTGAAAATTTTCACGAAAGTAAACAATCTAAAATGATTCTATATAATCTAATTACATGAATGATTCATAGTTTAGTGATTCAAAGCAAAATAGACTTTGATGTATTATCCATTATTTCTAGAATAGAGCTTCTATAATGATATGTTCGGATAGAGTATTCTGCATAGCATGCTTTGAAATAAGAAATAAGTCAAATCAGATTTATATAGAAGTCATTTTAATATTTATTTGACTATTGATTTTAAATGAAAATAGAAGAATTTTTATTTAATGATTTTAATTTATAGGTGAAACATCTATTGGTCTTATTGAAATGTGTATAATGTTCTCATCATCAAATTCTAATGATCAAAAATGTTTTATTCCAAATCATTTTCGTTTAGTATGGATTATATCATTTGGTTTAGCAATTGGTGCTTTTCTTCTTCTTTCTTTAACTATTCTTCTTCTTGTTACTTCACAATATACACAAACAACAATAGCTGAATATGGTCGACTTACTGGATTTATTGCGAGTATGTCGTTATTTTTTGTTTTTTTGATTTTTATTATAGAATAGAAGAATAATTTCTTTCTTTTTTTTTGATTTCTAGTGACCTTTTTATGTCTTTCAACTGTTCTTTTTCCAATTGGTTTTGATTCAGAAATCATTGGTGGTTC
>CAJNOP010000066.1:455588-529921 GCA_905250075.1 Rotaria sp. Silwood1 | reverse complement strand
TATATAGTTTTAGTTTTTTATTTATGTATTAAGATAATTACTGATTGATTTTTTTTGTCATGTTTTGATGAGATTATTTTTAGACAAAATATATTTTGTACAATAAGTGCAAATTTTTTTTTCAGATAAAAATGGCCATTGATTTAACCAAATCACGTCGTAAATTACCGTCTCCTATGCTTGATCGATCAGCCTACAGCATATTTTCTGTACTGAAACAAGCAATAGGAAAAGATCTTACTCGATTTTCTATACCTATTATTTGGAATGGTAAATAAAGAATTTTTTTCAATACATTATGTTCATTACCTTTTCTTTTTATTTTTAGAACCTCTTAGTTTTCTTCAACGTTTATCAGAATGTTTAGAACATTCATCATTACTTGATCAAGCTGCATTAGCTGATACACCAATTGAACGATTTCATTTACTAACAGCTTTCATTGTATCACATCTATCAAATCATCTTGAACGAACGTCAAAACCATTTAATCCATTATTAGGTGAAACATTTGAATTGAAAAATGAAAAAGATGCACCATTTCATTTTATTGCTGAACAAGTTTGTCATCATCCACCTATATCTGCTATGCATGCTCGTGGATTAAATTGGATTTTAACTGGAAATATTCAACCTGTCATAAAATTTCATGGAACAAATGTAGCAGCTTTAGATGAAGGTTAGAAAATATTTCATACACTCAGGTTTCATGCTATTTACATTAATTTATCATTCAAAAATTGTATATTATTTTTCTTTTATAAGGAAAAATGATGAAAAACAGTTCATTTGACTCCAAAAAAAAGCGATAGACTTCGTATGCTTAGAATTCTCATCAAATTTGATTGAACTCGTATTTTCTTTAAATTTGTTTTTTCTTATGAAAAGACATCAACTGCTCAATGTTTTATTTCTTGCTAGCTTTACTTTTATAAATTATAGTTTTCATGAATATACTGTACAATCTAGGTAAATGGGTACTTCGTATAAGAAAAAAATCTTCAATATCTCGTTCATCATCACAATCAAGTTTTCATTCATGTACTGAAGAAAATAATGAACAATACGAAGAAGTGAATGATCAAGATAATGATTATGAAGAATATACATGGAAATCACCAGATGTAGTTGTCCATAACATTTTATTTGGTCATTTGTGGTGTGAATTTCAAGGACAAATTACTTTACAACATACACAATCGAATCGACGAGCTGTTCTTACTATTAAATCTCATTCATGGTTTGCATCACAAGCAACAAAAGCTTCTGAAATGTTTAAATTTAGTGGATATATCTATGATGGTATATATATCTTTGATTTTTTTAAAATACTTGTTAGCGACGTAATTTCGTGATATTAAAATCTATGAATCTCAGTATGATGAACTTTCCGAGAAACTTTAGTTCAGAGAATTTATAAATAAAAACTAGTATTGGTGATCTAACATAAAAGAAGAATATCGACTTTCACTTTATGTATGTTTACTTTTAAAAAAATACTGAAATGAGGCAGCATTTTTCAAAGCTGAATAGTGTATTCTGTCGACAACTTCTAAGGATGTGAAGTCCGTATGCTAAGTTTTTATCTGAATATACCTCGATTTTTCAAGAAAAATCGATTTACTTTTTGTTAGGAATGTGACGGAGTACGAATATACAAACAGAAAAATGCTCTGATAGCTGAATGGGAAGTTTGAACTCAATATCAAACGGTACAGACTCCTTCCTCGAAATCTGTAGATGATTGTAAAATGAAAACGTGTTCCTTCAAGTTTTAGCAAGTTCTCTAGAAAATTCGTTTTTTTTTTTGAAATCCCAACTTACTGAAAATTCCATCATCGATGCAGCTTGTATCATTAAAAAAATATTCGCGCATTATTTTTTTAATTAATAATCACCTGAAAGAGCCAACATTTGTACATATGCCTGTGTTAAAAGCATTTTCCGAGAAAAGTAACCTTCGAGAAAAATTAAAGTTAAATGAAGAGAGGAGTATGTGTTGTTTGTCCTGACATGACTCATATAATAGTAAAAGCAATATACAGATCAGTTTCCATGAACAATAAAAATATGTTCTTTGCATACTTTTTGAAGAGATGTGATTAAATTATACTTGTCAATCAAATTCAAATTTGATTATGTTTAGGAGATGATAAACTCAGTGCATTTCATGGTAATTATGGTCATTGTTATTATGCTATTGATAATATAAATGATTTTGAATCAAAAACTACATCTTGTTGTTCAGTTGGTGGTCATAATTCTATTCAATTTAGTTTCAATACACTAAAAGCATCACCATGTAATGTTATTCTTACTCCATCATCTCGTCTTATTTGGCATCGATGTTTATCATCAATGACTGATGAAGAACTAGAATCAAGACCTCAGTATTATTATTTTACATCATTTACAATGTGTCTTAATGAAGAAATATTTTCAACAAAATTACCACCAACTGATTGTAGAAATCGTCAAGATATACGATTTCTTGAAAAAGGTATTTTAGAAGCTGCATCAGCTGAAAAACATCGTCTTGAAGAACAACAAAGAACAGAAGCAAGAAATCGTGAATGTGACTATCAACCATTATGGTTTAAGAAAAATGACAAGAAAGAATATATTTATACAGGAGAATATGAAAAAAGAAAATTTGATCATTGTCCAAATCTTTTTTCTCAAACGTCATGTCTCTAATAGTTGTTTTACATATATTCACTTGTCTCTTCTCAATATGATTTTCTCAGTTATGCATTCCTATAACTCTAGTACTTTCTTTTTTACTGTTATTTAGAAATATTTATTTATTAATTTAATAAATATATCAACCGAATTTGATAGTATCTTTGCATCATAGCATGTCTTAGTGAATTCTAGACAAGAGATCGACATATTATTTATAAGGTAGGAGGATGTGTGAGAGGCCAGACGCACATCTGGACATTTATTACTATTCTTTTTTTTTGTTAATTTTCGAGTATTTGTCAACAAAATTATCAAGTTGAATTGGGTTTGATCAAGATTATTAAACGAGTAGCTTCTTGCTTCATTTATTCCAACAAAATATTTACTCAACTATAGAAAAAAGAGGAATTCTATCTACTGTAATAACTAGGCTCTGTCGCCTATGAGAGGCAGTAATATGAATAACACAAAGTCATTGATGCTAAGACAATCATCACTATTGATTATTAAAACAGTAAGAATATGCTACATTTGATACAAAAGGTGCACTTGTAAATCGAATATTTGAGACAAGAGTTTTAAAAAAAATTATACCATTTTTTTAATTCTTATAGATTTATTATGGTTTCATAATTGTAATGATTTAAAGAAACAGTACATCCCATTATTTAGTATTCTTCTAATCGAACATTATTTATCGAGTGATTTTTTTAAAAACTAATCGATTAGTTAGAGTCAATGATCTTTCTTCCAACCAAATAGAGTATCCATTTAAACCTATTGGTTTTAGGCCTGTTCAACTTTATTTATTATTATTGAATAAAATCTCAGTCGTTTTCATAATAAGACAAAAAGAAGTAGTAAAGAGATGACATGAATTAGAGATCATGAGAGAAAACAATAAAGAATTATTTATTGTGAAGAGAAGATATTTGAGAACTAGAGAAACCAAAATAGTTAACTAAAGAACGAAATTAATTACTCTAAATCATTAACAAGAAAGCGGCTCAGTTTTTCTAATTTCGTTTTCAATAATGAAGTCCGGTAGTTGTATATAGCAGAAAAAAATATCCAACAAGAAATAAACTTATCATATATCTTTCTTACATTATGATCTAACCGATTAGTAAGACAATTAAAAAAACTAACATCACTGGTTCATTTGTATATTGACTAAAAATAAAGTTTCAGAGTAATAAAAATAACTTATAGGAAATAATTTTATATAGTTGTATTACGTTTCTAGTTGTGACGTAAATAAAGGAAGCTAAGCCTTCCTCCACCAAATAAATCCCATTCATTTTTAAGCTCCACTCACCGTCGAAATCCTGGTCACGTTACGAATTTTTAGCGCACATTGTTGAGTATACACGCGAACTCCTAAGAAGACACTAATATCACGTATTTGTTATTATTCACAGATTAGAAAATATCAACATACTAATGTTTGAATTTCTTTTTTTTTAAACAATCGTGTTAGAACTAATCATGTCTGTAAAAGATCGAATTCCATTAAATAAAAAAGATGTATATAGTTTAATAATTTTAAAATCGATAGTTATATAAAAAAAATATATATTTTTGTTTTAAATTCATTCCATAAAATTATTTGAAAAGTTACAATGGAGGTTTTGTTGCTGGTATTCGAATAAAATTTATTTTATTGAGCAGAAATTGGCGTTGTAGGTTTTTGTTTATGTTGAGCCATTGCATAAGCTTTAGCAGCACATAATGTTAAACCATGTGGATGATAATCAACTCGATAATTTGTTCTATGATCATGTTCTCCCATTTGATTAATCATTTTAATTTCAGGCATATAAGCACGTGCTCGTTGGCCTAATTTTATAAAAATAAGATCGAAATCAATGTAAAACAAAAAAAAACAGAAACTAAATTACCTGGTTGGCCTTTATATGTTTCACTGGTTGTTGTTAAACCTTCAAATTTACTTGTTGGTGGTATATAAATACTAGGCAATGGTTCACCATATTTTCGATTGGATTTTATAGAGTCATATGGTTGAAAATGATATCGAGACGTTGTCACACTTTCCATAGGAACTTGTTTGTCATTAACTGATAATGTTGTCCTCATTGGTATTAAACGAATACGTGGTAAAGCAGTTATATCTAATGGTTGAAAATCTCTCTAGAAAATAAAACAAAACATAAAATCTTCGATTGATATTGTTGATGATTTACTTGTGTTACTGACATTGTATCCATCTTTTGTATCGGTGCAACATAAGGTTTTTTATCTTTTGGTAGTGCAGCTGGTTCACGAGGATATCTACTTGTATCAATACCTGCATAATCAGTACGATATTGACTTTTACTATAAAATACAAAAAAAAGTTTCAAATGAATTTATTTCATTGAATATTAAACTAACGTTACAGCTGGTGTCAATGAATTGCCTAAATTAATTTGAGATACAAATGGTTCCATATCAGCTGGTGGTGATGGTCGATGATTTGGATAAGGACGATAATCTACACTTGTTTGTGTTATAGCATACATTGGACGACGTGTATATACTTTTTCTTCTTTTGATTTATCTTTTCTTTCAGTTGGTGCACTTCGTGCTGATAATGGTTCATGTGGAATATAACTTTCACGATACATTGTACGTAAATCCATTGAACCTGTAGTAATATTTCAAAATAATTAATTTTTATTTTTAGAATAAAGATTATTATTTACCAGAAACTTTAAGATTTTCTCGATTTTCAAGTCGAGGAATAGGTTTTACATTTGATGTTTTTGGAAATGGTTGAAATGTACTTCCTGTTGAGGTACTAAAAGAACGGCTTGAACCAGGAAAAAGAACATGACCTAAAAAATCAATTGATAATTAATTTTTTCTTGTTATTGTTCAAATGAGAAAATAATAGAAGACGAAACAACACTGTAGCAGAACATGTCCTAATACTTAGAACATACCAAATTTTTGGATATGTCATATATAAATCAGTTGAAATTCTTTGAACAATCTCCATCAGCAACAATTTAATGCAATATTTTTAGTCTTAAAACAATATCTCATGTCTTTTCTAAAGCGAAAGTAATACAATACTCTCTAAAAGCTTAGCAAATATGAAAAGAAAGAAGACTTCTAATCATGAATTCCCTAAAACTACTTATTAATGGCACGAAAAGACAAAGATCATAGACTTGTATTCAAGTCATCGAACTTCATTATGATAACGTTCCACTATATATTCATAGAGATGCTTTTACTATATCAGGCTGTATTTCATCAATCAAACAACATTCAAACCAAAATGATGAGTTTTTTTAATCATAGACTATTTGAAAAAAATACTTTCAACAAATGTCTTCAAACAAATTGATTGTGTGTGTGTGTGATTAAACATTGCTATTAGCTCTCAAATACTTAATTAACTTTTTCCTGTGGAATTTTATTGACCAAAATCTTCACTATTGCTATATACTAAGTATTTTAAATTACAGTAAACAACCTTTTTTTACATAACGAATTATAATCGAAATGCAAGCATGACCATCATGAAACCAATAAACGATTGATTATATAGGATTTCAGGTAAATATTTCAACAGTTTGGTTCCGTCAACAACAAATTATAAAGTATTTTTATAGCACGTCAACTAAAACATTTTCTATTATTTTTACAAGAAAAATCTTACTCATTATTGTAAATGAACAATAAAAAATAAGGAACTATTGATTCAAAGAATACTTCAAAAACAGACCGTCGCGCAACTGTTCAAACATTGAAAATGAAGGTGTATCCAAAAAGAATTTTCACATAGGTACTAAAAATTCAGAAACTCTTGTTATTTTTCCTAGGAAATAATCAATAACTTGCAATTATTGAAGAAGATTGATATACCTCCTCTCTTGTGTGCTATATACTAAACAGACTCATGAAAAATCAGTCATTGCCTTCTATAAAACTATGATACATTCTAAAAACAAGACTGATGATTAAGATACAGTTAATTTATTTTTATTTTTTGATTCGATTTACCTATTCAAACAAACCTTGAAATATTATTAAAAAATCTTCATCTTATTTTTTTTTTGCTATTTAAATATGCATAAAAAGAAAACAAGAGATTTATTATTATTATTATTATTTTCTTCTCCAACTTAAGACTCTTTTCATCGTTTACAAAGAACAATATTTGAAGAGAACATAAACAAAAAAATAAACGATTTTTCTTTTCATATTTTCAAGTGAATTTTAAACAGCAAAAGAGAATTAGTTTCGTTTATTTGTTTTTTTACCTGCAACAGGAGGTAATTCAGCATATGGTTGTGATCGTGCTGAATGCCATGGTTTAAAATGTGATCGAGTTGTTGTTTGAGATGATAATGGTGCTGTTGGTTCACTGAGATTAATACTAAATAACACATGATAAGAAAAAGAAATATTACGAAAAAAAAAGAGATATTTACTGAGAATCTTTTAATGGACGAAGTGCAATTGGCATAATAGGTTTTTCAACATATTCAAGTTGATATTGACTTTGAGTTTCCATTGGAACTGCACGAATTAATAAAGAATTATTCTTCTAAGAAAACGAAAAGAGTCGATAGTTTTAGATTAAAATTTCTATAAAAAAAACATGCCGGTTTCATATGCATAGTCGAAGGATTTTTAATATTGCTTAATGGTGGAGGTTGATAATGATCCCTCTGTGAACTAAGACCAGTCATTGGTGCGTTTTTAAACGATATCGGTATTTCATTATCAGGTGCAGGAGGACATGGTTGACGACGATGATCTGTTGATCCACCGGATACATTTGCTGCTGCTTGAAATGTTGCTTGATAATGTGAAAGAGGACAACGAAGTGATAATGGTAATTTTGTTCGTTGTACTAGTTTTCGCTTGCATTCAGGGTGATGTTCATAACCTGCACGATCAAAACAACCATCATCACATAGTTCACAGGGACATTTGTCAAATTTTGGTAAATCAGTAAGTTGCAATTTAGCAACATCAACGTTCTCCAATTTCATTTTCTCGTCAACCAGCAATGAATAAGACCATTAAATAAATGATAGCAACCAATTTTGAGTATGTTTACCTTGCAAAAACAAATGGTAAAGAGAAAAAAAAAGAAACGCAGAGAAGATGAAGAAAGAAAAATGCAATCGCATCACAACTTGAATGACTTCAGTTTTTCTATGCGTATGTGTTGCAATGTTAAATGAGCATTTCTACTGTTCTTTTAATCAGTACAATGTGATCGTTCTTTGTCTGGTGAACTTGAAGTAAATTTTGTGGATTCAAAAGAAAATATCGAATACTTCGCAAAAAAAGTAAAAAAAAAAAGACAAATTCAAAAAGTTTTATGGTATAAAAAAAAAGAAATTTAAAACTGATTCATGGAGATTTTGATATTTGTATTAGTTAAATATTAATAGGTTTAAAATTGAAATATAGATTAAACTTTATTTTAAAATTCAATGTTGTTGAAAGTGTCAACAATGTAAAGAAGTACTTTTAGATTATCACAATTTTAGCTTAATAGAATGTTACATTAAAAGGATATTGGTGATTTAAAAAAAACATGAGACTCTTGTATCGTTCGTAGGATATGAATGATTTTTGGAAATATAATATCTCGCTAAGATAACAATCTTTTACGCTGAAATTTGCATAGCATTCTATTGACAAGTACTTTTATCTTTGAACAAGTTTTCACTTCGCAATATAGTTATTGTTAGTATACGTCATGCCATAGGTCAACTTTACGCAACGAGTTCGAACTCAAAAAGATTTATCGTTTAGATCAGTTGCTTTGTTAAGTTATTTCGTATTATTTTGACTATACCTCGGTTTTTTCAATAACAACTCATTTCACTACGATCGACATCAATTTTTTTCAAGTGATATTCTTCATCAATCTTTTTATTAACGTTACCATGTAAATCTGACACATAACTCCCTGTGGACTCAATATTTTAAATTTATAATAACTACATGAATTTGATTCAAAGTATTCAATGTCAATGTATGAAGATTTTTATTTCTATTTAATATTCTTATTCAAAAACAAAATACTTATTATGTATACTACGAGTATTTAAGATGTTTACTACTCTCAATACTAATCTATTCAATCTATTGACGAATTCTTTTGAATAGAAAAAATATCAAGAAATTTTAATTCAAAATCTATCAATTCTAACTCTTTCTCATTACAAAATAGAACATTTCGTTTCGTTTCCATCGTTATTGTATTATTGTCATTTTCACAGCAATAACAAGCATAAAACAAAAATAAACAAAATGATAACACAAAAAAAAATCAAGTATCGATAAAAATAATAAGACAAAAAAAAATAAGCAAAAATTCATAACAAATTTAATTAAATGTTTGTTGAGTAGATTGAAAAACAAAGTTGTTTATTTAAATGTTAACTCGCTTTGTTTGCATGGCATAGTAACTGTAAAACACTCATTTTAGAAATGAGCGAAGACGTACATGAAAAGATAACTATGTATTTTTCAACTATGGAAAGAATCTTCACTGAACTTCAAGACGAAAAAGAATCCTATCTTATAAATAAAGAAAAAACAAAGGATAGCAATTTATAGTTTATCAAAACAAAAAAAATAAATAAATAATAAAAAAGGGAAAAATGCAACGTCAATGCTTCGAAGAGTGATTGAAGTATAATTGAATTACCTATGAACTATCATGATGTCCCAGTGAATTGCGTTAAGCATCATAATTCACTCATACACTTATTTGAAAACAATATGATCTGTAATATTATCACTATTGTATGATTCAGTACATTAGTGGAAAATTCTACACAGGAATCAAGCTAGAGAAAAAAGTTTTTAGAATATATACACTCAAAGTTGACTTGTCATTCAAAATTGTTTTTTGTTTGATAACTGCTCCTATGACAGATGACCTTTCACCTTACTACGAACTTGTTCGCTTAGTTCTATCTTGCTTACTGCCTGAGAGAAGTAAATGATGTTTCCAAATTCGATATCTGTTTCCAAGTTATCATGAAGTGTGTCAAAGGGATGAAGTTGAGAGTAATGTTGAAATAGCAAGATTGATAGTTATTTTCGTTGTATGTCAGCCATATTCTATGAGAAATTATTTGATAGAAACTGCATTCAATCTTTGAAAATCTTATTGTTGCTTTTGATTGAACGATATCTAATAATATTGTTCTATTTTTCTGACTATTTACAATCGAAAACAAGTAAACATCTATTTAATGCATATTTTATGCATTGCCTTAATGCTGAATGTCAAGTTATTTTCAAGTTTTTCTTTGAAGTTATGACAAATATTATACTTAACAGAAATCTGCACTGGAAGATCAGTCTACTTGAAACAGACACACGCTCCTGATTTTCTATCCTATCAATAACTACATAGACCATCTACCTGCTGTTTCTTTTTAACTAGCAGTAAAAAAAATATTCGTTCTTTTTAGAAGGAAACGTAGGTATCAAAACATACAGTGCGGCATATTTTGCTGCTAGAATATGACAAATAACTTGTATTGACTGAACACAATCGTGGCCAAGTATAGATGATCACTATAATATTTATCAACCAACTTTTTTTTATTTAGTTTATTTATCCATTTCGTCACGTTATCATTCGTACTTTTGAATCCGTTGTTTTTTATTATTATCTTGCATGATTCATATACCTTCTTAATATGACAAGACTTCTTAAGTCATTTTCAATTAGTTCATAACATTCTTATTCAAACATAGATTTTTGTCTCTCTTAATGTTGATATTTTCTTTTCTTGTCAATTCTAAGCAGAAACATGCTATATTAAATTCATAAATCTTTTGTATAGTCATGCCATTTCGGCATACGTGACTTCCTTTTTTCTCTGTTTCTATTCAATTATCATTCTAGTTTTAATATGCTAATATGATAGAAATACACTAGACGCGACATATACTTTAGACTTCTTTGAAACCTTAATTCTTCATTTATAAATATGTGTGGTCTATACAACGTAATTATTTGTAGTGCTATACATCTGATTTTCTTTTTTTTTTTGTATAATCTTTTATATGCTACACTATTTTTATTATTAATAAGATCTGGTTTGTCACTGCTTAACTGATGTGATGTAAATCATTAATTTGATTGTATGAGGACAGAAGTTGTTGTTCGTTAACAAATGTTGAAGATGATGACGGGTGAAAAGAACAATATAAAAACAAAGAAATTGTTGTCTTTCAACAATAGAATTGTTCACTTCGATTGCTATTTGATCAAAATGAAATAAGTCTTGATAAACTTCAAGGAGGACTCTTTGTGCTGATTAAAAGAAGCAAATGATTTTTTCGGGTTAAAATTTTTACAATTCTTCTATTTCATTGTCATGGATTGTTAGAATAAAATATGAAGTACAAAAAAAATGTTGTTTGATTTTCATATTGATATCATATGATACAAACTGTTCGACATTGCTCTTTTTGAGTTTTTTTATATCAAATCAATCTATTCTTCTGATATGATTATTTTTTCTTCTCATAATATAGTATAAAAAGTAATATATTATAGTACAGATATTCATTATGAGTAGTAATTATTGACATTGGACAATACTGTGAGAACTACTGGATGCTCAACCTTTTTGACGTAGCTTCAGTAATATGATTGAGAAAAATGTTCAATATATTTTCAAGTTCAATTGAGACCAGATTAAAATAAATAGATGCAGCATCATTAAAGACTTCTTTTTATAGATCGAAATTCAACTTTACTCATATCATTTTCTTCCCCATAAAGAAGACTTTTTTCGACTGGCCACAAGAATATTTTGAGTTCAAATTAACTTCTACTCTGAACAACTCCTATTCAAACATAAAACCATATTATTTTTGAATAATAAGAATAACAAAATTCATGTATCATATATCAATACCTGTGGATCAAAAACTAAAAATTTACTGGCATCAGGTTCACTGCGAACAGACTTATTCGAACCGAAACTCAAAACTGCAGTTGAGTCCATGTACGATTCAGATAGTTATTTTCTCACATTTCAATGTTGAGAAAACAAAATTTCGTCAGCATTCAGTTGAATTCTATAGATTTTTAGCGACTTCTCTGACGTTTCTTATATGAAAGTTATTTCTTCCTCATTTACAACGTTCTGTTATCAGCATGCCAATATTGATTAAAATGAAATCGATCGATATATTGAAAACACTCATCACACTCTATTAAATACATAAAGATTATTGAATTCAAAATCGAATTGATTATAAATGATTATCGTTCAAAATATTTTGTTTTTATTTTCTAATATTATGCATTAGTTTTTCTGTACTTGGTACTTTATATACACGTAGCTTTTATAGAGTATTTTATCTACCTGTTGTTTTTTTCGTTCTTTGGAAATTATATATGCAGAAGATGTGTAATGTGTGCACTATAGTTGCAATGCAATAAGCTGCTGAAAGAAAAAAGAGAAAAGAATTTCTAATTATAGTCTAATAGAAAAAGAAAAAAGATTTTCTTTTTTTTTTTCATCAGGAAAAAGAAAAACATCGTCATTTGCAGCTTTTTTCTTCTTCTTGTTCCCTTCACATTCTCTTCGTTTACGATGTTATCGTCTACAGCAAGCACTTTGTTTATATTATTTTACCTAGTTATTTTACTATTTGCTATATCAGATCTTAAACGATTTATTTTTCATGTTCATATTTCACGTGTTGATCGTGCACCTGTAGATATCGATATTGATTCATCATCATCATTATGGTATCCAATTATAATTGGAATTATTTTTAATATTTTTATTTTAAAATTTTCTATTATAAATATATATATTCTTTTATGGCGACAAAATTTCTTACGTCAACTTATTTGTTCAACATTAATTCTTTTTTGTTTATTTACAATACGTTTTATAATTAATATAATTCTTACGAAATATCGAAATGGTCTGGCAACACCAACACTTGTTGAACGATCATTTTTTGCATCATCATTATCATTAGAAGAAGAACTTACTACAATTATATTAAATTGGTTTATTAAAACAATTGGTTTTATTTGTACATTAATATATTGTTTTAGACAAAAACAAAAACAAAAAATCAATGATGAAAGACAATATGAAATAAAATTAATGTCGAATTTTGAATAAAAAACAAAATCCACTCTTTAAACAAAAACATTTTTTCAATCATCATGACAAAGTTTCTTTTTTTTGTCTGTGTCTTTTTGTATTGTTATCCTCTGCAAAAATTTCTATGATAACACAAATTATATATGTAATAATCAGTAGTAGTGCGAAATGTTAATTATTGTCTTTGTCTTGCTTTTAAATATAATTTTTTTGAATCATTCCAGCTTGATTTCATTCAACTATTAATAGATTGTGTCAATATTAAATTTTTTCTCTTAATTATCTTACTGCTGAACAAATGTTAGCATGTATGTCTTTCTTGATTTCAATTAATAAAACATCTATACATGTGACACAGAATTTGCAAATTAAATTCTTCGAACAACATTGAATTTTATATCATAAGCGCTTGACACATCACATTGGGAGTGAATTCAAGTCAAAAGTTAAATGTTGTTATTGTCGAATTTTGAACAGCAAGGATATTTGTTTAAAAAAATGAAACAAGAAGAAAACTCTATTATATTAATTGATATATTTGACTTACACCAACATTTCTTCTGATAGTTTTTATAAGGATTAATTTGACACCATATTTCGGTCATCGACCAACTTATTCAACTCAATAAGGATTTTAAATATTTAAATATCATTCTGAATATTCGTAGACATATGTTTTGGTAAATTGCTTCGAGCATTTCTAATTTCATTTGTTATCGAACGAAAATTATTTGTATTTATCATTGATCGATATTGAAATATTCATATCTCACTTCTTAGTATTGTGTATCTATACATTTTATTGATGTCTTCATTAATTTTTCTGAGCATCAAGACAAGTTATCCATACCATACTAATAAATACATAGTGTATTATTACAATCATTCTATTTGCTTTGAACTGTATTTTTGCGATTTATTCTGATAATATTCTTTTGTCCAGTATTAACTCAACATCATTTATTATCTATCAATCACTTTCACGAACACTTAAGTCTCTTACTATTGAATAGTTACTTTTTTTTAATATATGACAAATTGTGATGGAATAGTAAATGAGATTCTTTCATGGTCTATTTAGGTTCCACTAGCTCGAGTTAATTATTTAACTTATTTGATTCGTTCCATAGTCATTCTTATAATAATGATTACAAATCACAGATTGTCGTTTTATTATCAATCATATTTAGTAAATAACAATTTTTGTTTCACAAATATTCTGTAATTATGTTCAAGTTATCACTGTAGTTATTCTTTCCTTTTTTTTCTTGAAAGCTTCAGAAAAAAAAGATTATTGAAAAGTTAAATATATAGATATATATATACATGAATCGCAATAAGATGTTAATCATTCATGTGAGACCCGTTAGTGACGAGCTTCTGAATTCATTTATACAACAAAAGTCCGTTGCTAAACGGGTGTCTAATGAACGAATGAATATTTGCGTAGTGTTACTTTTTATATTATCATTTACTTACTTGAATAAAATAACTATTCTTTCTTATATATATATATATTTTTGCTTCTGTCATTTCTCGTCCGATCGATTAGTGATGAATGTGCTTATGCATTGTAGATTTATGTTGGTAAGACTTATACTCGACACACGTTCACATCAAATATTCACTTTGTATAATGGGCACAAAAAGAATAAGAGAGATCGTTTTTTAAAGAAGAAGAAGAAGAGAGAGTGAGATTCGATCTGTCTCGGGAATGGTCGACAGCTGATCTCTCATATATATATGGGTATGTCGAGTAAAAAAATTAACTTGTACGTTCTCTCTCCCTTTTTTTTTTCTTTTTTGATTCCATCTTGAATCACTCAATCAAGCAATCGAATGATAAGGTATGGTGACGGCAACGACAATCACCATACATACAAATCGTTCTAACAGACATGTGAATGCATCGACAATTAGATGCAATGAATGAATCAGTAAGAAAAAGAAAAAAGAAAAAGAAAGAAAAAAGGAAAGAATGAATGATGTGCAATCGACTATGGAAGAATGAACATAGTAAAGAGAAGATGAAGAAGAATAACATGAGTACACACAGTTGGTGCCAAACATTACAGTCAAACTCTTATATCTTTTGATACAACATTCGGTGTCATTTTATTTTTTAAAGAGAACAAAATATAGTTGATGATGGGTGAATGTTGTTAAACTCTTCGACATATTACTATGCCTCATCAATTCAATATGGTCATAGAGAGGTGTTAGAATTAGATAGAACTTTATTGAAATATTTCATATATAAAGTTCATATTTTAGTATTTTATCTAACAGTTTAAATGATCGATGATGCATTTGAGTAGATATATATAGTATAACTGTTAAATTTCATAATTATCATTTTCTTGTAATTGAGTATCTTTGAAAATTTATGACAATTTTATATATACTTACTTGGACTCAAGAAAATGGCATTGTAAACTATATAAAATACAGAAAATACTAGGAGAACTGATGACTATGTGATAGCAAAAATACGAGCTGATAGATTACGGTGAAAACTGATGGAGTAGTACGCCATTTCAAGTTGTTTAAAATACAGTTTTCGACGATCAGAGAGAGACTACTCCAGGCAATGCATTAAAAAAATAATGAGATTTATAGAAAAAGAAACAATACAGAAATAAGTTATCTAAGATTTTATTCTATTAAATGTTGTTACATTCGTTTAAGTCATATATATTGAAAGTTTTTCTTTTATCAGTACCTCTGTCACGGACTCCATCGACCATATTCAGTTTGATCAAATCGAATAACTTGAAATTACATGGTAGCAGATTCAGAAAATTTGATTCTTATCGAATTATTTTTATACCTTTCGATTTGAAATAGTTTGACACATGTTTATAGACATATGGTTTGGAATTATGATGATAAAATTTAAGGCGTATCTACTTGATTCTGATATTCTTATTCGAATTTTGTTGATAAATAGTTTCGAGAAGCTATTTTCGATTCCTGAATCCCGTTTTATTTTCAAAATGTTCCGATCCTGAATATGTCACAGGACGGGACAAATGGAACTTTTCAGGGTTAGAAACTGTTATAAAGGATTTAACTTTGTATAGAACAGAGTTTTCGAAGCAAAATAGCTACATTGAACCATAGTGAAAGTTTCTCCGATTAGTATCCAAGCACGATTCCGAACTACTTTCATAATTTTCCTTGTTGTCTTGATTACAGACCGACCAACGAAGTCATGGTTGATCTTCGATCTCCATAAAATTATTTTGACTATATAATAAGTATATTTTTAGACGTTGAACTTTCTGATGAAAAATAGATAATAATTCATCATGAACTAATCCCAGTTGTATGTTTAGTGTAGAATGCATACATAAATGCAGAAACGAAAATTTTTTTTTTATTCTCTTAAAAATAAGATATATAGCATTCATTGAGCTTTTTTCATATGACATTGTTACTTAATTAATGATGATATATATTGCAGACTTATAGAGCATTTTTAGTGCTGAAATTGTATATGAACAAAGCTTTTTGTCTCAAACTTGCTGTACGTTGTTATATTATTAGTTTTGTTATGTTCCGAGTCGATTGAAATTTAACATAGAATATTTATACGAAGAGATCCGAAGAGTGTATAAAATTTTGTTTCATTTCAATATTGCATCCATTAATATTCAAAGTTAATGACTTGTATAAATCATAAGTTCTATTTTCTTTCATGTTACTTTCATGAGTAGAAGAATATCAGATTAGAATAGATATTCTTATTAAACTATGACCAAAATAGTGCACTTTCATTAGATTCTACTTGTATCAATGAAAATTGTATTTAGTAGAACGTTATTTTCGAATTTCAATCTGAAACTCTGTACACATGAATATTAAGGTAAGACTAGCTCCTATAGAAAGTTTCATCATATCTAGACATTAAATTTAGAAGTTATCAATTTTTTAACAATTTATGTGATTTCATGTTCATGCAGTGTAACACTCCTATCAAATGAATTTCTTGACAAAAAACCTAAACACCAACAGAATTTGATTGCGCATAATGATTTTTTTTAAACATACAAATAGAGTATAAATACGTCGTCGTCGTTTATGATTTATTTTAAATTGCAAAAAACTGAACTATTGTACTCAATATAATGCATGAGAATGAATATGAGATGGACGACAAATAGATTCTAGAAATAAACAATAGAAAGAAAATAGTAGACCACAATTATAGATCACATACGAAATGGACTCACAAGAATATTGTTCTCTTCCCTTTTGTGAACCGTGATCATGGCATCATTTTTGATGATATCAGGACTGATGATGATATTGAAAGTAATGTAAGAGCAAACAGCTACGACGCAGATAAGGAAAATTACAATAATTTTAAATTTTTTCAAGGTCTTAAGACGAATTAAGAAATAAAAATATATCATGAAACTATTATGACGTTTTTGCTATAATCTACTTATATATCTAAAATTCACCAAAGTCAAAGTTGAATTTAAAAGAGATTGTTGAATGTATACTATTAAGATTTTTGATTCCTTGAAGGTTCTGTAGCTTCAATATTCTTGATAGTTCCAATAATAGAAAGAAGTCACATGAGTTTAGATCTGCGAATATGCTCGATCAATATATACCTCTAGATGATTAGTGGCGACAAATTTCTTGCAAGCCTAGAATGTCTGTGATAGCGAAATTTGAGGCATCAAATATCGTTCTTTAATGTCTTTTCTGATACACTGTGAAAACTGATGTTAGACAGTTATTGATAGACTAATTTCTGTCTACAAGATCCCAATGATATAAATTCATATATCTGACCTTTTGTTTAATATAACTATGATCAATCACTAGTGATAATATCGAATAAAAGATTGAAATCAATTCATTCAAATCAATTCAGTAAATGATGAGACATGAAACTACCTTCAGTTATCAATCAATTAATAGTGCATTTATCAAGTAATAAAACTTACTAGAACTTTACACATATAAGAATTATTGAAATAATTGCTAGCGAAGTTATGCTCAGAAATTCTTCTATTAATTCATATGTTGAACGGATCACATGAGTTTCCTTAGTTGAGATTCATAAAACTTATTGCAAATTATTACATCTAAAGTTTGTCAATCCCACCATATCTATACTAAAATGATATGATTTTTCGTATGCGTTAAATCAGTATTCTATTTATATAATATCATATAGAACTTTGATGAGGTCTGAACAAAAAACAGCTTTTGTAGTACACTATATACATATTTCCTCAATAATACAAATCAATTGTTGTCTAATTTGAAGATTAGTTTGTCTTATTTAATCAATGTCGAAATGATAATTAATTTTTTTTCTATTAAAGAAAAATTGATTTCATTAACTAATTATATGAAATTATAAAGACCTCAATATTATCACATCATTATCATCGTCTAGCACATTTATTCTACACAAGTACCTTTTCGTCTCATTTTAGAATTGTATGATTCATCATTGTTTATGTTATCACGTGATACAGTACACATAACAAAAATAAAATATATGCCCTTTTACCTTTTAGATTTATTATAAAACATTTGTTTTTTTTGCTAAGCCAATTCGAAACATTTTTTATTTGTACATCAATATGAAACAGTTATGGTTACAATTCAAACACTAATTTCACTCGTGTATTAGTAAAAAAAAAGGGCAAAATTAAATTACTCCATAGGTCTTTTTATGATGATGATGTGAGGATGACTTCAGTTGCTTAGCTGGAGAAGGCATTCTAGGTGGGCCATTGAATCGATGTCCATGTGGTAAAGATACTTGAGAATTATAAGCAGGATTCGCATTTACATACATTGAATGAGTATTATTGTTAACAGAGCTTTGAACCACAATTTCTTCGAATGGACGAGCTCCAGGAAGAGGTTTTCTGCGACGTTGTAAGCCTCGATTATTGGGCATCTATCCAACTATTTGATAACGTTTGTAATAAACAAAAAATGAATCAAATATAGTTCTACTATATGTTTTGTAACAAGCAACGGCGGTGTACAAAAAAAAATATTTGTTTTTTCTCTTTCTATATGCATGGATAGGTAATTTTTATTTCGTTAGATTGATAATGATAATAAATGACAAAAAAAAAAAATATATATATATATATTATCGAGAGCCACGTGAAACACTTCGTCGAGTGCTTGATGATGAAGTTCTAGACATATGTGTTGAACGGAATGTAGGTGGTCGTGCATGAGTAATATGGGTGCGACGTCTTTCAGCACCAGCTTTCATTGTACCATAAGGATCATACCATCGATCATCTGCTGAACTTAAGGCTTCATATTCATGTATCGAATTTACATAACTTACAATTTCATTGGCGACTCGATAGAAATGAAGACTTGTTTGATAACCCATACCAGTTGGCCTATTTGTTGCCATTGTTTATTTATTTTAACTGAATATAAAAATTACGAATGGATATAGCATGTAGTTTCAATTTATAGTTGTTATAAGAATCAATCATCCGTAAACATATGACTTTTATATACAATATGGAAGAAAAATATCATGCATGCATTTTTACCATTAGAAGAACATCAAGACCATTTCAAAGTCACAAATGTCATGCATGATAAATTGCTACTTTTCTTTTTTTTTGGAGGGGTAACTGAAAATTTCGAGAGAATGAATACTTAATTCTAAAAGCACAGATACTTACTTAAGATATGTCAAAGTATAGAAAGTTTAAGAGAAAATTCCATTCATATATTTATATAATATTACGAGTGCCCTACATATGTTTCGATTATAGTAACATTAGTTAAGTGATATTATCATATGAAAAATTTCAATAAAAACTATGTAGCCTTATTTTTCGATGAATGAAGAAAGCTTTCGTTTCTACATTAAGATATGCTCTTCATTTAACATTCAAATATAATCAATTAATTAATGATGAATTATATTCGATTTACGATGATCAAATTTCATCTTATAATATGAATATTCAATGAAGTATAAATCTAGAATAACTTATTTCTGTATTACTTTTGGTATGCCATAAATAGTATGTGTTACAAGAGCCAGAAAATCTAGTAGGATGTATCTGATCCTCAGACAGACACCATCATTTTGGTCTCCATATTAGATCAAATAATACTTTACATTATTGAGAAATTTTTAGAGAAATAACTCGAGGTAGAGAATCGATCAAACGGAAAAAATCTTGTTTTGTGTCATCACATAAACAAAAAGTAAAGCAATGGAATCATTCTTATTTCAAAGTGAATGCCGATTGAATTAAAACGAATTTCTATTTTTATTGATTTTATTTGAATAAACACTGTACATCGAATTATATGGATCATAGAATAAATACTTTTGTTTGTATTACAAGTTTTTATAAAATATGTTTTGAATAGTTTAATGTACATTTGACTAAAATTATTTGAACTTTGTTGTGTTTATTTATAAAAACAAAAAACTTCGAAAGAGTTAACTTCTTATTTAGCCAGAATATATTTTTGATTTTTTTAGCAAGATTTCATTGATGAAGTATGACGACAAGGCTTTTAAAAAACCAAACATGGTAGTTTTTAGGTCTCCAAAAAACTATTGTTTAACAATCCCATGTTAGAAAAAGAACGAAAAGAAGAATCGTAGCATTTTCCTACGAACTTTGCTTAAAAGCATCACAAATACTGAAAAACGATATTTTTTTAGTCGATTATTTGATACATTTCGTTTTTTTTACGGTTTTTGTGATACTTTTAAGCGTTTAAGCGTTTAAGGAGAGATCGTAGAAAATTTGGTGATCTCGCATTTTGTGCTCTTTAGAGTGGAATTGTTAAAAAATAGTCTTCTATGATCTGAAAACTATTGTGTTCGAATTTTTTAGAAATCTTGTTATAAAATGCATTGGATAGAAGACGCCATTAACTATTAAAATCACTGTCTGTATTTGATCAAATTGCTTAGTCTTATAGAAAAGTCAAGAAATATGTTGTTGGTTAAACTTTTCTCCATTACTTTACATATATTCAGTAATGATAACACATCGATCGAATAGGATTCTTCTTCATAATACAATCTTTCATTCTGAAATTATTTTCTTTTTCTCTTTTTACGTTTTGTAGAATGTCTTTTTTCTTTATTTTTCTGCTGAATTTCTTCGTTCTTTGGTATCGTTTTTACTTGTTCTTCAATGACTGGTGGTGGTAATGTTTCATTATTTAAATTTTTTTCTAACATATCTGGCGAAACAAGTATAGTACGACCAAGAAGAATATCATCAAAAAATTCATCACCTAATGAACGACGATATACATCCAACACAACAGTCATATCATTAAATTCATGTTTATAAATATTAAATCGAAATAATTGATCATATATAGTATCATTATATTGCTCTAATGAAACAATCGGACCACATTTATCATGAGTAAATGGATTTTTAATAATTTGAGATGATTCTATATGCTCTTCAGGTATAACAGGAAAATCATGTATAGCAACAGATGCATGAACATAAACATGATAAACTTGTTTAACAATACCTGTTGCACGTAATGAATGAACATAAATATTTAGACATTCATCATTAACATCATAGAAAACAGTAGCTCGAATTTGAATAAGACCAATAGCTGATGGGTCTCCATAGTCTAAAACAATAGCATGTTTGATCGGTTTCTAGATCTATACAGAGGGAGCCTCTTCAGGCATGAAATCGTTTTTCAATAGAAGCGATGTTCAGCTAAAACTTGAAAGTCAATTTTTCACGTAACCTGGATACGATTTTTATTGAAATCGATCTCGAGAACGAAGGCTCGGAAAAACAAACCATTCTAGACTTTTTTGTTACTGATTAAATGAACGTTGTCTCAGTCGAAAAATGATTTTATACCTGTAAAAGTTGCCTCGTATAGATTCTCTCCATAATTACATACCAGGTAACAAATTTCTCCATACAGCATGTCCTTTAGCACGTTGTGCAATAAGTAAATGATCCAGTGGATAATAAATAGTACCAATAGGTATGTGAAAAACATCTTTATCAATTTCATGTACTGTTAATTTCAATACATTATGTGCAAATTCTGAAAGATTTATATTAAATATTGTTTCAGTCATATAATCAGGATTAGAATTTTCTTTAATAATATCTGTCGAAAAATTTACATTCAATGTCGGCAAAATTTCTGCTCGAACAAATGTTGTTGGTTGATAACCTTTGATTGAACGAAGATTACGAGCTTTGATTATTGTTAAATATAATTGCCTTAAATATGGATTATATTCAAGAAAAAACCATATTCGTCCAAGATTTATATTAATCGGATATGGATCAGATTCACCAAAACCTTTATTAATTAATGTAAGAATATCATTTGGTAATAATGGATGATTTTTTATTCGAGGATTTAATTCATTATTGATTCGACGTGCTTCAATAACATCAATAATATCAGGATAATTTGCTAATACAGGTGTACGTAATTCATTCCATTGATATGGATTTAAGTCAGATGAAGCATCATTCGAATTATTTATTGATGTATTATTCAATAACTTTGATGAGACTTGGATGTTTGATACATTCACATTATCATTTATTTCATTAGCTGTATAGTTAGAAAAAAGAAAATATTTTTATTGATTAGTTAAGATGTTTAATGCACTGCGGCAATATTTTTGATGATTTATCGATCAAGTATATTTGCAAATCTATCTTCTACTAACACTAACGAATAAACATCGCCAATTACTGAAATTCGTTCAACGTGTGATTATGACTGTAAACATTTGATAAGAACAAAACATTTCTGAAAATATTAAAGTGCAGAATTTTATCCTGAAATATTATTCATAGATAGAGAGCATATTGTCATAAAAAAAGTTCTGAAACTTTCAACAAAAACGAAACTATCATTCTCGAGATCCTCAAGTTTTAAATAAATTTCACCATTATGTCTTTGCAGTTTCAAGGTGCTTTTTTTACGACAATGGAGTATTTAGATTTTAACTCAGTATAAGAGATAAAATCTTTATGATTTGTTTGAAGTAAAACTGATAATCACGAAATATTAGTATGAAAAACCTTTCATTGTTTTCATACATTAATTTTTTAATAATAAATATGAAAGACAATAGAATACATTTCATGAACTTATATATTTAAAAAAGTCTTAAACCTTCTCATATTACTTATTATTATATTACAGACAGAACTATGAATGGCTTATACCTAAGAGTATAACTTAAATATTCATTTAATAGTTAGATCTAAACAGAAAAAATTTTCTAAGAATTCGATAGGAAAAAAATGAACTTCAAGACTTCAAAAATTTCAATATGAAACTCTTTTCGCCTTGTCATAAACGAACTGTTGAATTTCTTCAGATTCTTTACAAAACTACAATCATTCTTTTATCTAATTATTGACTTTGTTAATAAAATTATATATTCGATACGTGATCATACATTTCAATAAAATTTCTCATGTTATCACTTAATAAACCATTAAATCATAAAAACGCACTCGTCTTATATGTTGTATTGTCTGCATGTAATAAACTATTATT
This sequence comes from Rotaria sp. Silwood1, assembly GCA_905250075.1. Taxonomy (NCBI): domain Eukaryota; kingdom Metazoa; phylum Rotifera; class Eurotatoria; order Philodinida; family Philodinidae; genus Rotaria; species Rotaria sp. Silwood1. Next base: position 506,537 of record CAJNOP010000066.1, on the reverse strand, counting down.
CGTTTCTTTTGTTCTTTCTTTACATTGTTCAAATAAATATTGTGATGATTGTGTAGGTATTGAATATTTAGCATGTTGATTAAATGTATAGTTTTGTTGATCTTTTTGTGGGTGTAAACTAATGACATTTTTTGTTGGAGTAATTAGTTGATAAGTACGTGATGATAATCTTGTATGATTTGGACGAGATAATATATAAATAAGACAAACAATAAGAAGACTAATGGGTAATAGTATCCAAAACCAATGATAATCTCTTTTACTAGATAAACATACAAATGAATGTTCACTTTCACAAGTCATTTATTACGCGCGTATTTATAAGAGATTCTTTCCTTTGTTCATCAATGGAAAGAAAAAAAAAAGAAAACAATACACACACACGCACACTATACATTGAAAAGAAAATTTTATTTTTTCTTATCAATAACTTCCACAACATGAATTCGTATTTTGTGGAGGTTGAGTTGTCCGATATCCTGGTTGAATTATTTGAGAAGTACCTTGTTGATTTATTTTTGTGTCTTCTTTCATTGAATCCATTCGAGCTGCCCAATGACGATATATATCAGCAATAAGTGTTCGAAATGCTTGTTCAACATTTGTTGCATCTAATGCTGATGTTTCAATATATCTTTAAAATAATTTGCAAATATTTATTAAATTATTTCTATTAGCAAAACAAAAAAAAAACAATATTTCTTACTGAATATTTCTTGCATCTGCATAACTTTTAGCATCATCATAAAGAACAGCACGTATATGTCGTTGATCTGATTTATTTCCTACTAAGATAATACAACAATCAATACCAGCATTAGCTCGTACTTCATTGTACCTATTCGAATAAAAAAATTATATTTAAAAATTTTCAAATAAAATATTTTTTTTTTTAACCATTGATCAAGATTTTGGAATGTTGATGCTTTAAGAATATCAAAAACAACAAGAGCACCTAATGCATTTCGATAATATGCTTTTGTTATTGCCATAAACCGTTCTTGACCAGCTAAAGATATCAAAAAAAGAAAGAAAGAAAGAAATTTATTTTTGAATAGAAAATAAAAAGATTTCATTTAATAATTTTACCAGTATCCCATATTTGTACTTTAATTGTTTTTCCATCAACTTGTACTTCTTTCGTAGAAAATTCTACACCGATTGTTGAACGACTTTCAAGTGAAAATTCATTACGAGTAAAACGTGATAATAAATTTGATTTTCCAACACCGGAATCACCAGTTAAAACTATTTTAAATATATAATCAGCTGTCGATGATTCTGCCATATTTCCTCTTTATGTTTCTTTATTCTAAAATAAATTATGTTGCTGAATGACTGAATATATATATGTGTGTGTCAATCTCTTTTCTCCATATGAGTCATTCTTTCTGTCAACAAATAAATAGAAAAACTGCTGCGTGGCATGATAACAAACTCAAGAGAGAAAAAAAAAGTAATCAATGACTAAAACACATGATATTGAAGATTGTTTGAAAGATTTGATATCAGTAGTAGTGAGTCAGACAGAAAAAAAAAACAAAGTAATGTTTTTTTGTCGTCGTCTAGGCGCTCAACTGTGAATGACAAGGTTGATGCCTCATCAGTATTGACTGTGTGTATGTTCGCTCGTCATCGACTCGGCAAAGTTGGCAAAGAGAAAGCAAAAGAAAATAAAGGACCGTTTTTTTCCGCGTCTTTTTTTTTTTCTTCTCAATTCAATGAATAGAGAAAGGTGAGTCACGACTTTTTTCTCCGCGGCGTCGTTCACTTTGCGCGATGTTGTTTAATACTATAGTTCGACGGCGAAACGAACCGAACTGAAAGCAAGCAAAAGAAATAAAGAAAAAAAAAGGATGAAGAACAAAGAATCGAAGGAAAGAAAAAAAAGACAGGGTATACACATCCCGTATTGTACATTGGATTATTAGTTGACTAAATAGAAGAGAAAGAAAGGAAAAAAAACAGAAGCCAATTGTACTTCGTTCAACAGATGTACTGTACTATATAAACTCTCGAAAAAATTTTCTAGAGTTGTTTTAAAAAACGTAGAAATCATTTTGAAAGTTTTTTTTTTTGACAAAATAAAAAATTGAATCGATTTTCAATTTAAGAAAAAAAATCAATCAAATACTAACCGTTACTTTAAAGGAATGTGATAAGGGTTTGATTTAGATGAATTTCGAACAAGTTTTAATTACAAAACAGCCGTACGTAGTAGACCTTTGTCAGTCAGATCAAGTAACTTGTTTCAGATTTACTTTTGATATATATACATATATGTAAAAATTGTTTTTAGTTATGTTTCATTCTTCATTGTGACTCATTTTTATTAAAGAAAAAAAAAATCTTATTTTTCTTAATGACAATATTATTATGTGCGTTGGAGTAACTTTGAGTTTGATCGCTTCGCTTGTTGTTGTATAATTTTTAAGAGGCTTTTTCTTTTCTTTATACGAATAAGTATTTCGACGGTGTCGTTTATTTCGTATTCCAAGATAAATGAAGTACGTCAAGAAAATGGTAGAAATTTGAAAGCCGGAATCCACTAGCTGACTCTAATCATCTGATTTCTACTTCCAAATTTCTACTATTTTATGATCGAAAATAATGTCTTTTCTCGGATAGGCCAGGAATATTGGAGCTGAAATTGTTAAATTTTATACTGGTTTAACGCGTGTGTAATGTAATTCTATACTCTGAATGATCTTTTGTTTGAATTCAATTAATATTCAGACTTTTATAAATAAATATCTTATTTTCAATTTTCATATTATCTTTTTATAGAAAAAATCTTTAAATTTTGATTGAATTTGTTCATATCGAGTTGATTCCTCGTAAAAGTCGTCATAAATAACGCTCTAAACATATTAGTGAAAGATTTTTTCCGCGAAATTTTTCTTTCCACAAAGATTGTTGTTTTTTTATTGATAACAGCGACTTATGCTGATAAATGTGTATACAAAAAGCAGTCCTTGCTGCTCTCTTCTTTTTGACCTACAAAACTATTTTGCTACATACGATACTTTCTCAATGACACATACACTATACATTTTCTTCGTTGAACTCATCAAATGTGGTCGATTTCATATGAATTTCTATTACTCTCTTGGAATCGAGGCAAATTTTTTGTTCTTTATTTTGAATATGCCTGTCGGCTTAAAAATCGACAATGAAAGCTAAGTGTTGGTTTTTTCATGCGACCAACTGTGCGGCCAACGGAATGCGAATAAGAACGATCATTTTCTCAAGGTCGACTAACATCATCACCATAAATCTGTCATAATAGATCAGGCCCTGAACTTTGCGAAGTTCAAACATCGAGTACAGATTGAAACTACTAACGTGCCTAAAAATGTACCTGCTGTAATTAATGCGAGTAAATTCTGCTTCTTTTCAAATTTCAATCGGTTTTCTATATAAACATTTGTTTAAAGATTTTATGACAACCTTTTAAACCGTAGCGATCAAAGACAGAAGAAATTTGATTCCATATAAAGAGTCTGTAATGAACAGAAAAGCTGAGATAAATACTCTTAGTCCATCTTAAATTTTGACTTAAGATTTCTTTACTCGACTAGTTTGAAGTAAAGAGCAGCATCTGACAAAAACAATGATCAACACACTAGCTGATATTTCAGTGTAAAGAATTTGATTAAATATTTTGAATAAGGTACATAAAGTGTAAGATTTATAAAAATAAAAACAAATTGTTAGATGAATCACCATTAAATTCCGTAATAATAAAATGACTTGACATCATTTATTATCAATAAATAATTTATATTAAACCTTTTCATGCAATAAAAATGATTTATATTCGAGATAAAATTTTCAATACTACACAAGACTTTTCACATTAAAATACAGAATACATATTGCACAGAATGTGTAAAATGAATACCTGTTAGATTTATCATTTTTTCAATGAGCCTGATTAGCGTGAATCTAATCGAAATAAATTAGTTGAAGAGATAAACTATTGAAATTATGTGTGAGCTTAAGATTTAAAAATAATTTCCCATTGTTTTTTTAATTTAAATGAATTATTTTGTTGTCATGTGCATTGCTACATCAACAGTGGTCGATGGAATATTTTAATTTTTCGATATCACCATTTTTGTTCAAAAATAAAAGCATACTCCATTTTTTTCGATTCTCGAGTATTTACTTCGATATCATCGTCGGTATTGAATTCAGTTGACTTTATTATCGTCAATTGATGCTAATCATTGATAGATGGCAAAGAAATATAAGTCTTTTATTACAAAAAAAAACAATAGTTTAAGACTTAAATAAATTAAGTAATTATTAAGTATACACTTTTTACATTGACTCTTATCACATGTCTAGCTTTACATCGAAATACAAGATATTGAGAATGTAGAAATGATTTATTTATGTCATTCTAATTAGCATTCATAATATTATTGTATCTTACTCTTTGATAATGATAGTGAAGAAACATAGTAATTACAGTCTCAACTCAGTTTTACCAGTATTTTATTTCTATCTAATGAGTTTATTATTTTCAAATAAACCAAAACCTTAAGGGAGTAAGGTTGGTGAGGCTATGTGTCTACGCAAACATTTTTGAAATAAATCTTCATAGTAACGACAAGTCATTGATGGGCTAGACATAAAGAGTTTTCTAGTGCTAATTACAAATGTTAACTTAGTTATTTTCAGAACCTTTTCAATAAATGAGAATATTGATGTGAATATGTGAGTTTGTTCCTGATTCAGGAGAAAGTCGATAACTGCACACTTTCGTACACCAACATCTGGTGATGCTTGACATCAACGACTTTTTAGCAGTCTTCTTGAAATAGTTCTTTTCGACTTAACATCAAGAGACGATGCAAGTAACAAATTATTACTCTATGAAAAGAACAAATACTCTTAGCTGACTTCTGGCTGGCTTAGTGTTATGTAAGTTTGTCTTTGGGTCTTGTCGTCATCTCTTCTAGTTTGTGAGGAGAGCGGCTTTTATACTTTCATTCCCTCTCATTCATACCGCTGCTCGATAACAAATTATCCGTTCATATTCTTTCCTCGTTTGCCAAAAAAGTCTGTATGAAGGGTACGATTTTTGTATGTTCGCTGGTGTATATGTGTGGAAACAGAAGCATCAATAGCGTAAGATAAGTAAAAGAGAAAGGTCTGAGAATAATATAATAGATTATGTGTATTGTATTTAGGTATAGCTATTTAATCTTCAGTTGAAAACGACAAGGCATAAAATGAGATATCTTGATATTCAAATACGATCTTTGTTAGTCTATTTTATGAGAAAACGGTATTAAATACAAGTATTACAGAGGTTTTCATTGAGAGTGAGATAGCTAGGTCAATGACGAACTATTCCGAATAAATCTAAGTGGTTTATTAAGGAAAAGAATGCCATTTCATATAGTGCCTAAACATGCACAAGTACAATTGGAAGAGAAATGAAGAGAGCAAGCATAAATAGAAGAAGGAAGATAACTTGAATGCATCCTCTTACTTGAAAATTATGTTAGTATAAGACAAAGAAGATAATTTCATGCATATTTTTTTCCAAATGTGCAATTATTAAAGAATAGTAAAACAAGTAAAGCATGAAACGTTAAATGATTTTCATAGCCAAAGAAAAAAAATAACCAAAGTTTGTACAATACACTGAAAAGGAAATAGATTTTTAGAAAGGAAGAGAGAGGCGGGAGAGAAAAAAGAAAGGAAAAGAAAGGTATGAATTCTGTGTTAGAGTATTCTCCAACAGCAAGTATTTGCCAAGTTTTTATTGTTCCCATAAATCGGTATAGTCATTCAGGTATATATCAATTCGATGATGACAAGACGTCTGTTTTGGCACATACATTCTTGAGTGAGACGATTGTCAGGCCATCCTTGTTTTTCTGAATTTGAGTCACTTCAAAAAAGGTACCTGGCAAAATATTAACGTCTGTATTCAATGCCATATGGTGATGTATCTCTTTGTTGAATGCAGTTAAACAGGATTGGCTAGTAAAGTCCATTTCGAATAGAACAAGGCGCCGAGTCTCATCAACTTTCGTTCCCAAAGAAATAATTGTGCTACCTCGTTCAGTAGTTCCCAATATTTGTGATCGCATTTCCAGTAGACACTGACCATGAGTAAGAGCCCATCGATAAAGCTCGAAATCATTTGAGAGCATTACATGACCAAAATAGCTGTATTTATCAAATCCAAGGTGGATATCCCTCTTTAATAAATATTTGTAAGCATCGACGAGAAATGCTTCGTCATCATTCATCATATGGCACAGAGAACCCTGAAGAGTATATAATTTCATCATGTAGGAAAAATCATTTTTCTCTCGAAAGCCTTTGAAACAGTCCTCTGAGAGGAATAACTCGATATCATCATTTGTTTGTTGACAAAGTTTTCGATGTTCTTTTTTCAGATGTTCAATATTTGGCTTAGCCCATGCAGGAAATTTGCTAGCTTTATACTTATTCATTCGGTCGTTCAAGATGCGAGTTGCTAGATCTGATTTGTTTATGCCTTCTGTATTCCGATGCAAGCGAAAGAGATCATTCTCTGACATATCTTTGGTCTTAATATCAACATACACATTTTTCGGGGACTCGAAAAGTGCTTGAATTTCATGCGTAGACGCTTCTTCTTTTGCCGTCTTGCCATACTTATTGCGAATCGTACTAGTGGCGCCTCGATCCAGCAATAATCGAACGATGTTTGCATGGCCGTGATATGCAGCAGCATGAAGAGCTGTGCTTCCGTTGGGTTCAACACAGTTGATATCAATTGAGGTTAATTGTGGCAAAAGTTTCTTCACAATATCTGCATTACCATTACGACATGCTTGATAGAATTCACTTGTCGATTGTTTATCCGTCAAATGTACGAAATGAAAAAAACTAGTTCAAACATCACTATCTTATCTTTTTATAGGCGTGTGTTGAAGAACACCTCACCATTTCTCTACGAGTTGAAATGTCAATATTTGGGAGCATCTATGAGAGAGAAAAAGATGTTATCATTGCAGTCACTATAGCGTTAACATACGAAACTCACTCATACAGATGGATCTCCACCCTGCTTATCTCGAAACATCTTATAGAGATAGTCAAGTTACGTACAAACTGAAATTCGTTCAATCGATCAGCTTTTTGAGAGTGTGAGTGTGATCTGAGTTTCGATATTAGTAATTAGTTTGGATGCTGAAATTCGTATCCCATGAATAAAACACAAAATTGCAGTCCTTTAGGTACCGAAACGCTAACTTTCTTGTCAAAATCAATGTTTCATGTTTCAGAATTTGAAACTTTTCTCTTAGATGACAACCGAGAATCATCTATGAAACACTACTCATATACCTTTGTACTTGATAATGGGTAAATTTGTGTTCACGATACCAACTTTTTATATTCTGAAATTGATATGGTGATATTCTATTTTGATCTTTCAGTTTTATTCAGTTTGTACTTGTCTTTCACTCCTTCTTTCAGTTGCTTCATTCTTTTTCTGATGATTAATCACTGTTATTGTTATGAGACATATATAAAAAAAATTTTAGATAAGCATTTCTCACTTTTTTCGGCTATCATCAGGATAAGTATTAGTGAAACAATGAATAACTAGCAGACGAGTTTTGATGCAAAAGGAAGTGTGTAGTTAAGTTTCAATTCATGACACCGTTTAGTGCGTTCGATGTTTTTTCACTGAGCAAACATATAGAGTCTGTTTAAATCAGCAATTATCATCAAGTGAAAGTACGTCCTTTCTAGCCTGAATAATTGCTATCAAAAAATAAGCAATCGTCATAAATGGTGAAGGGAACGAAGCAAAAAGTAAATGAATCAATATTTTAGCATTCTTATACTTAACTTTAAATGCAATATCTATGAATTTGAAGTGATTTTTTTAAACACACTCTTGAAATAGGAGAATAAATTTAGATGTTCAATATTTTTACGTCATTCTAGTTTATTTGAATCTGTTTTCTAATCATTAGAAAGAAACATAAAGAGTAAATCGATGGTTTTCTATATATATGTGAATTAGTGCGTTATCTACTTGTAAACCGCGCGATTTATTGGTTTTACGCTTCGATTTGTTGCTATATTCAACTGGAGCAGGAAATTTATTGTTCTTTGGATAAGCTCAGGTGACGCAGCATATATTTTGACATTCGGAACATGTCGCAGGCCATACATATTGAGGAATCTTAGAACTATTATTCAATATTGTCGTGAGTAGTACATAGCCAACCATTTGATTGATGCTAGTTTGTTAGATAAATGCATCAGAAGCGCTTCTGACCATATCGGAGTCATTGGAATACTTTGCCGCTTCTGAAATAATAAATTCAAGTATTTTTCTATAGTAACTGTCAGTACTCACGACTTTATTGGAATTCAGTTCTGATTATTCCATAGTTTCGCTGTGTAGGCTCTAAATTGCTTATGTTTTGTTTTTTATGAGAATAATATAATTAATGAATTAGTAATATCTCACAGTCTTGAGTTGATAACATGTTTTTTATGTCTATCAGAATCTTCGACAACTTCTCTAGTATCAACGAATCACTAATTAATAATCCGACGAATTCTTTGATGACGAGCTGTTATCTGACCATCAGAATTCTAGACACGTTCACTAATATATCCATTCAGTCGTCTAGATAACAAATAATAAATAAAAATAAATAATGTTAAAAGCTCTTTTTCGATGAATGATGCATACATACCGTGTTCTCGTTATTCTTTGAAACTTAAGTTCTTTATTCGTCCTCACCCAGTATAATTATTATCACGCTCTTGACTGATTTTAAATGAGCAGAATGCTTCTATCTCGACCGTTTGTTCGGCATCGTAGACAAAAATTATAAACTGTATTTATATATGAAATTAGTAGTACATGAAATAAAATTCAATATCTAGTAAGTAAATGAAGAAGTTTTTAATCAGAACTTTTTATTCTTTAACAATGAGGGAGATTTTGATCTTATTATTATAAAATAAAAATTCTGATTAAAAACTTCTACTTTTACTCATTTACAAGATATAAACTTTATTGATAGACTGTTGTTAAACTCACATTCATATTCTTTTCAGAAGAGATTGGTCGTATGAGAACCTAGTCACAAAATTGTTGCTTATAAGACGTTCTCCTTTGTTCTTCTAGATAGAATGATGTCGTCAATAATAAATCTTGAAATAAAACAGAAGTCAGTATGATGATCGTTGATATTAAAATTTGGCAGATTTACTAAAATTTGTTGTTTCGCCTTTTTTTCCTCATTGATAGACGAACTTGCAGGCAAAATAAGCGCTTTTGATGGTTTGCATTTTCCAATTTTTGAATCATTTTTCATACGTTCATATATCGTCTTTGGCATAAAAACTCTTAACATATACATAGCATGTTCTTTCTTGAATTCAATGTGCATTCAAACGATCCATCGTTAAAATCACGGACAGTAAAACCACCGAGGTATATTTCACCTCTTTCCGTGAAAGCTTTCTGCGCTGTAAGAATCAATAAGAAAATAGTCAAAATTAACTTTCGAATAGTTTTCATGTTTTTTGTTGCGTGTTCAATTCATCAAGTTATTGCGATATTTCATCGATATCAATCTCTTCCCTAAAAATAGATCACATACATCACGTGATGTTAACAAATAAAATTTTGCTCGATTACTGGAGTCGAAAAAGTCTTTCTTACTATTACTTTGTGGTAGTATTTGTTAAGACACTTCTCCACTATTACTTTAAGTTCAGCCAACTGAACTTGTGTTGTGACACAAAGACAATAAAAATTATGAATGGTTTGATAAGGTACAAAGCAAACAGCTTTTACTTAGCCAGTCTGGAAGCAAGAGTCATAAGTGGTGACTTGGGTAGGCGAATATCATTTTCTGATCGTGAAACTTTGCGTGTGTGAACAGATAACGCTTCATCTGTCCTGTAATTGTATGCAATTGAAGGATTTGAACCGACGTCATCACTAAATAAATAAAAAATTATGATGTGCCAATCCTTCGAAACGAGGACTTGACATACTCTCTTATTTTTCTATTGTTTCATTCATGTATAAAAGAAAAAAAAATCGTCTTACGTTGTATTAACTCTTCGACAAGATCAAGGATTTGATTGCGATATTTCTGCTTGGATTATTATTTTGATTTTGCCTCGTGGAGCAGGAATAGGATTTACCTCTTTGGGTTGGATAACAGATGAAAATACATTAGACTGATAATTATGAAGAACTTTTTATTTACGTACCAGCGGTCTAGTATAGTTGATGAAGACTTATTTTTCAAAGTTTCCTTGATTTAGAAGTTGATCCGTTTGATTTAACATTACTACATTTATCAATACGTTTTTGAGATCGTAATAACATTGTCAAAACACTGAATCTAGAGAAGGAATGGTAACACAACAACAGTTAAATGGTCCATCAGAAAGCATTAACTCCATGTTTCTTCACTGCTATATTTAATAGATAATATTGAAGCAACAATGTTACATTTAAGAGACTGTCAACAATAAAAAAACATGGACACTAACAACAGCGGAACATTCAATTTTAACCATATCAGGTGAAATACAACTAAATAATATAGGGCACCATAGCCTATGCACAAAATGTTTGTGTGATGTTTCACGCGTTAGACATCATTATAGAGAATGAAAAAGTAATCAGTTAGAGACATGTTTTCACGGTTTTTCTAAATGTATGTTTGGAATTATTTTCTAGCATACGGCTGATTAACTGGAAGCAAATAGTTCAATAGATCTAAAGGAAACCGTTGCACAGAAATTTTCATATTCAGTAAGTATGGAATCAAACATTCGATCAGAGAACGACTATCAACACGAAACTTATCAAAAGAAATCGTAACTGTTCGAATCACACAGAAGAATTTACCAGGAAACATTTCCATCGAACACCGAAAGTTAAAAGTTAACACACTACGCTCGTAAATAACAAAGTGATTATATCTACATTAGATATTTGAATTGTAATAAAAAATAAAAGCTTATGTGAAAATACTCATCTGTGTGAATAGATATGTTTTAACATGAATCGCATGCAACAATAAAACCACAAAGAGTATTTGGTACTACCCACGGAAAAATTCTTCCGAAAAAAGCCGCGGTAATCTGAGGTTAACCGCGGTTTTGTTCCACATTTTGAAAAACCGCGAAAGTCAGACCTTTTATGCGGTTTTTGGAAACCGGCGAAAACTGCGGTTTGCAAATACCGCGATGAGAACCGAGAAAACCGCGGTTAGACCTGCAAAAACTCAGCTCGGACCGCGATTTTCTCGGTTCTCACCGCGGTATTTGCAAACCGCGGTTTTCGCCGGTTTCAAAAACCGCATAAAAGGTCTGACTTTCGCGGTTTATGAAACCGCGGTTTTTTCTTGAAACATTTTTCCGTGGGTAAATCTATTTTCTTCATTGTTTGGGAAATCTGAAATCACTGCAACAATATAAATTCAGAGAAACTACTTTGTTGATCACAAAAAATCACTATTTTCTCTATGAAAGTAGAATTAAGCGTTAAGACCCTTGAGAAATATCGCAACAAGTCTCTTTCTATGGATATCTAACGTTGCAATGATATTCTTTCGAGAAGTTATCGTTCAAAATGTAGTTGATGTAACCTATTTGTGATTATTGGATCATCGGAATAAGGACAAAGTAGAAATTCCCATGTTGCGAAAATCGCCACGATTTCAATGATTTTGCAAAAAAAACGCGATTATAGGAAAAGAACCGATTTTTAAGAAATCGATGACAAATCACGTTTAATCATCGATTTCGATAACTGATTGTGAATTATGAGTTAATTCGAGAAATATTTCAATATTTATTAAACTAATAGTCAAATATAATTTTGACACAGTTATTTAACATCACTATGAAGATTTGAAACCAGAAGAAAGATTTGGTTTCTACATGGATGTCACTACTGTGACATGAATAAGATTGGATAATTTCGAAAAACGAGCGAGCTTCATCTCTCTTTCACATACATGCATTCATTTCAAAATGTTTTTTTCGATCATACATAATTTGTTTTAGATATATTTTAAGCTTGAGTATTTTTTTTTCAATTAGACTTGTTTCACGTAGACCAAGTTTTAGATAACTTTGTTTATTGATGATATATGTAAACCGAAAAAATTTGAGTTTTATACTATATAACGACGTCTCAAATCATCATCGTATCCTATGCTTCTCGTTTAAAATTTTTATTCATTTTCTTTTTCTTAGATTTTTAATTTCTGAACGATTACAAACACATACACAAAATCATATAGAATATCGTTGAATAAAGGGAAAAATCGACTATAAAATCACGATTTATCGCAAAAATCGTTGAAATAATCGAGAAAAATCGCCAATTTTTTACTGATTTTAAGGACATGGGAACTACCTGATAAGACCTTAAAGCAAGTTCGAAACATGTCGTAGCTTACTCGACAAACCTACACTCTCGCTGAACTCATACATACCGCCTACATTCCGCATCAACATATTTCCACAAACAACAAAACTCACCCACGCCCTGACAGAAATCAAACATAATGATCTTTGGCTTACATCTTTAAAAAAAACGCCGCTGATCAAAGGTGAGTATAACCGCTTCGTTAATATATTTTATGACTCATTCCAAGAAACAACACACTAGAAATTAACCAACACTCGATAGCCTTGTGTGATCCTTTAAATCTATTATCTTCTAAATGTATAGCTTGTTGATATATTGGATAAGAATTCGTACGAATTCTATATAGATTTCATCGCTTGTTCATTGATTTAAATGGCTTTCATCGATATAATGTGATGTAATGATAGATTTAAAACGTGCCTGATGACTTCTTTGAGCAAGGACGGAACCTGTTAGAATTGCTCTGAATACACACTCACGCCCGCATCCTCATTTAGAAAGATAATATATAAAAATCATCTTATAAGACCCTTGAGTGGGGTCGAAACATGACGTGGATTGCCTGACATATCTGCACTCGTCATATCACACAGTGAAGATCGAGAAAAGCATGTACATTTTTATTTCTTTTTTATATACATACAAATTACAAACAGAAAGATATTTAAATTTTGTAATTATGTGGATGCTAATTGTCGGATGTTGGATGTGAGTATGTGTGAATGCGAGTAAACAATATACACCCATACCCATCTTGGATCTAGGCTAGCTAATGCATGTATTGGTAATGCGTAGCTATTTCGAAGTAGCTTTCGGCTAAAGGCTATCTCCTGCTACAATCAATCTCGATGACAAACAGTTTCAGTTTCTTTCACATGGCATGGAAAAGATCAGCATCATGTGTAGCAACAGTATTATGAGCTATCTGCTAAATCATTAGATTGTCTTTGTGACCATAACCATAGAATATGATGATCTTCAATCGTATTTTAGGAAACCCTTTCAAAATTCCAGCAACTAGATTGGTGATCATACATATATTTGGGGTGTGGATGAAGAGAAGATACAAACTCACAACTACACCCACACTCCATCGTAATCAAACAGTTCAGATCTGACTGTATTCCATAAGTAGCATTAAATATGTGCCTTTGACTATTACCCTTGCTTAAGACTAACTTTTTATCCTTGATTTATCGTATTGTAATCTGTCCCTCCAACTCCTTAATTTTTCGTCGCAAATATCGTTACTGTGCTTTGAATATATTGTATTCTTGCATGTTGACAGGAGTATTACTCAAATACTTATCATATCAAGATAGCCGATTCCTAAGCCGATTTAATCATCTCAATAGCTCAGTCTAGTTCACATCTACGGAACTGATTATCAACATTGCGTGTAAATTCAATCTGGTTGACTAGTGCGATCAAAACTGTCGCTTTACCAAGGCATCGAAACGTTGTTTCGTAGACATGGATACTATTCTCAGTGTCTAAGATGTTGATTCTTTGATTTCATGTATATTGCATTGAAGATGAGCTTTGTGCCGTTTCGAAGCGTGTTCCGCATCTAAAACACTTTAGAAAAAGATATAATGATATGATTATTGAAAAACGAACATATTTAAACATCAGTTCGATTGCCTTTTTATACTAAAAAATTTCACTTACGGATAAAAAACTTTGTCAACTCATAGAACGTTCCTTGTGTCATGAGATATTGTCAAATGTGAAAAAACCAACAGAATGAGTGAATGGCACTTCAAAAATTGATTTTTCGACTATGATAAAAAAGCTATTGAATCAAATCTGTGCTTTTAACTTGCATTTCTTGTACTTCGAAAGATAAATCATAAAAAAAAAACCTTGCTCGTGATATTCTTGGTGACTCATTCAAAAGTACCGATGCGGCAACCGCTTTTGTTTCCCTTTCTTTTTGAAAAAGAGAAGAGGAAGAAAACCTTGTCAGTTTAAGACGAATGACAATCGGGTATACTCTAGTTGAGAATCTCAATAACTTATTAAGTAAAAATCGATAAATAATGGAAACTACTATTGTTAGTAGGCTTTTCAACTGATAAAATTGCGAGGCTTGTTTGACTTTTATTGAGAATATCAGTGATATAATGCAACGAATTGTAAATACTCAAAAATTAGTAACATTGAAAAAACATTGATGAAAGAGTTTGGAGAACTGTTTGTCAGTACCCTATGATCTATTCCAATTTAAGAACAGTTAACTTGAAATCGACCAATTTGTGTTCGTTTAGAAACGATGCAGTTTTGTTGTCAGTTGATCATCTACGCATCAAGAATCTAAGAATGTTTTTTTTTGTATTGATATGCATTATTGATCGTAATGTAGGTGGAAATGTTGACGAAAAGAAGGTGTAGAACCACACCCTTACAAATTATTGGATTAATATGTCATGAACTCTACGTATTTTTTCATCATGAAAATCTTCTAAAATAAAAATCAGCATATGGGATGTGAGTTTGAATCTTCTCATCGTGTACACATCTACAGTCACACTCAAATCAAGGTATAAGAAAGTGTCTCAATTACCCATGTTCAACTACTCAGATAAGATAGTTCTAACTCAATAATCAAATTGATTGAATAATCCTTTGAAAGCATGTTTCACGTATAAAAAAAGATTTAGAATCATATAAAGGCATGGTATTAATAAACAAAAATTAATGTTCTGCCTCGTTCAATCATGAAGAAAATAAACACTGCAATATCTGTACTTTCCCTAATATTTTTGTATATTAACGTGAGCAAATGAGTCATCTTAAGAGTATCCACTGATTATCTCAATCATATCCGTTATATATCCGCCGACGACAACAGAAAAGAAACATTAACAAACAATTTTCTTCAACCGATGTCAATAAGACAAATAAAGGAATGCTATTTGTACTTGGTCTACTATATGGGCAAGAACACAAAAAGGAATATAATCTGTAAGTTTTTTTGTTGATGTTGATACAACTAAATTGGTCTTGAATAGCAACAGTTGCTAATGATCCATCATTCATATGGTATCTTCATATTATCTGAATTCCTTTGACGAATTTCATAAATCTTTCCAATATTATTTTCAAGAAATCAAGAAATCAAGACATCAAATATTTTTATCGACTTATAGTCAATCGTTATGAATCAAGCGTTGAATTAAGAAAAAGTCTTTTTTTTTCAACAAAAATTTGTAGAATATGGTCTCGACAGATTTGTCTTCGTGATTATATAGTATATTAGTTCATTTCATGGCATGTTTAATAAGTATAGTATATTTCTTTTATTTGATTATTATCGATTATTCATTCATATATACATATATATACTTTTATTCGATACACTAAATGTTCTTTTTCTTCTGTTATGTTGTCTTTGTTTTTCTTTTTTTTCTTCGATTAAGCAAACGAAAAGAAAACCTGTTTATCTTCATTTGTTTACTACTTATTTTTATCCTATATCGAAAGTAAATACCTATTACTCACATACACACTCAGACAATAAAAATAAAAAAAAGTCATTGGTTATTTTCAATATCAATTATTTTCTAAGGTAGTTCAAGAATAATGATTTAATTTTTCTAACAATTTAAATTTCGAATACTTTAAAATCAAAAAGCAGCTTGAAACTAAAGATTTTTTTAAAATTAATTAGATCATTGTTTATGTTTATGAATATCACCATTGATCGATGCTTTTTGAATACACATGACAATAACTATGGAGTTATAAAAGAAATTGAATACTTTTCCTTTTATAACAATTATAGATGAATGATTAATATTTTCTAGATTATCCAACTCTAGATCGATTAGCATGACTTTATCCAAGTTTGATAGTCTCCCACCTGAACTAATCGTCGAAATAAGTGATTATCTAGATGGATGCGATCTATATTATGCATTTTATGGATTAAGTCAACGTATTAATACAATACTCGAGTGAGTTTTATTTTAGAATCTAATAGAAGAATAATTTTTTTTTTGTCATTTTTATTTATTTTCAGTCAACAATGTCATTGTCTTCACGTAAGTTTTATTCATATACCAAAAATAAAATTTGATTTATGTTGTAATCGTATCCTACCACGCATAAGTACTCGTATTGTTTCATTAACATTATGTGGTGATTATTCATCAACACCTGGTCAATTGACATTATTTGTATCTCGTTTCAATTCTCTAGCAAGTGTTTTTACTAAACTTGAATCATTCAAATTAACTGAATATACTAAATCTGACGTAGAAATTCTTCTACCACATTTGTCTATGTTGACTCAACTAAAATGTTTGTCAATCGGAGAATATAAACGTTTAATGCCATTTACTATTAATAGAAATGAATTATTCAATGAAAATGTGATACTACCTATTTCATTGCGTAGTTTGGCATTTCCATATGAAGTTTCAAATGAATGGTTTCAACCGTCAAGTACTACAATATCATTCATAGAACAATTACATGTTCATCTTATACATATGAATGTATTGTCTTCGTTTTTACAAAGATTTCCTTATTTGAAACGTTTAACAGCTGTTTTAACTGGTATTAGTCAAAATACTTTACGAATAGGAAATATTTTTCAATCAAATGTTATATTACATAGATTACGATATTTGAACGTAAATATTACACGACGCGTAAGTGTATGATTTGTTTTTTTTTTCTAAAAATATTCGAAGAATTCTAACTCAAATTTTCTATTTTTATCATAATAAGTTTAAATTCGTGTTGTTATTTGTTCTAGGTAGTTTTTGATGATTTTGCTCGACTTCTTAGAAGTTTAACTGAACTTCATTCATTATCACTTGAAGCACTCAATCCTGAGTTAGAATTTTTGCAAGCTCGTCGCTGGGAAACAGTTTTACCATTAAAACTTTCTTTATTTAGCTTTGACTTGACAATGACATTACCATCAAATCCTGATCATCTTGAACTATTCGAACCATTCAAAAGTCAATATTGGGTATCTCGTGGTTGGTTTGTTCAATGTCGTTTACGAGATCGTGGTCGTTTTTTTCGCTTATCTACTATTCAATCACCTATAATTACTATTCTCTATTGGCCAGATGATGAAGTATTACTTGACTCATCAACTACAACCGTATATTCAAATGTTACTCATATTGAACTTTGGTGGAATTTATCGAAATCAACCCAAGCAATATGTCCTAATGTACGTTCTATTCAATTATATGGTGCTGGTAATTCTAAAGATGAACCTGTTCATCGAAATATTTTTGATATTTTACAAAATCCATCACTTGAACATATTATTATTAATGATAATCTACCAATCACTCATACGAGATTTGCATCGATTTTTGATATATCATCAGATAATATTCAAACATTGACTTGTTCTGCTCGTTGGTTATTATCAATGTTAGAACATAAACAATATGAATGGATTTGTCTATTAACCACAATACGTATTCGAAAGTTGATTATTAATAGTGATGATATCATTGTGTCTGAGACGAATTTAATTGCTTTTTGTCGAACGTTTATTAATTTACATGAAATAACAATGAAAATGAAATCAAAAGAAGATTTATTTTTTCTTTTAAACATACTTGAAAACTTAACTATGGCAAATATTGAATTACCCAGCATTGCTTTCGATAATATTACTGATAATAGGAAATTGATTGAAGAAAACACAATACTTGTCGATTTTGTTGTTCGTAAACAAATTATTTCATTAGATACTTGTAGATTAATTCTATGGATTGGTTCACGTCGCATTTCAAATCTTCAACGAACAAGAAGTGATCTATATTTAAAACATCCGATTATTCATCAACATTTGTCATAGATTTCATATTTATTGATTAAATAATATTGCATTTGTCCTCTATCATAAATTTAATGAAAGACAACAGAAACATCTGTATGTGCAATTTTATCAATCCTTGATTAGTGTGTTTCTAAAATTCAATAATTGATCAAGATGTACTACAATTTCTATTGTGATCCTTTTAGACGTAGATTGGACTCTCTTGTGTGATTACTTTCTCTCTTCTTTTTCTATGCTCCTTCAAATGGAGTACACATGGACGTAGCCAAGAACATTTGCAATCACAACCTCCATCTGCTAGGAATCTCACTAATATCTAAGAGATGACATGGTAATTGAAACGATAGCAGAACAAAACATGTATTCTCAATCTTTTTTGTCGACACTTTTAATATAAACTGATTGATAAGTTTTGTGCTTGAGATATGAAAATGAGACTAATATAGAGGTATAATAGAAAAGATTAGGTAACTTATATCACTTATTTTTATTCTGATGATAGATTTGTATCAATAGTTGGCAATGACTGTTCCATCGCATGTTCTAAACTTGTGCTAGAGCAACTTTTTTTTTTTCGTTTCCTCTGAAAAGAAATTTTCTTTCGTAAATTATGTCCAGAGAGCATTGTTTTAATTAATTCAATATTTCGTCCAATTTCGATTACTTGAACTCGTTTCGTTTCCTAGGTAATAATCCATGAGTTTTTGCTTGTTATGTGTATGCTCATTGATAGCATGATTCACATCTGGATGTCGATAAAAGTAGAAAAAATCTTTTCGCGAAGTAAAATTGCTCTCTTTCATTGGTGAAATTTTCTTTCTGAAAAGTTTTTTATTACCTACATGCATTGATGATTCGTTCTTCCTTCTTAAGTACAAAAGTATTCGCATTTATCCATATAAATCATTTTACATTCAATGTGTCTCATATTTTGACATTCGATCATTTATTAAACAAATTAATCATATATAGTTTTTCCCTATTTAAAGCCGAGGAGAATTTTTATTCATTTTTTATTACAATGATCATCTGAGAAGATTGGTGAAACGTCATGTCACATACAGTCGTAGTGCACTTAGAAAAGATATTATTACAAGATTGTCAAAATATTTTATTTAATACTAATGACAGACGAACAAGCATGTTATTCGTGAGGTCCATGTATTTTTTATTATGATACTGGTATCCACTGGCATTTTTAAACGAAACACGAAGTCGTGTACTGTGGAAAATATTAACAATAATTTGGTCCACAGGAAATATGGATTCTACTGTGAATCAATTGCATCAAGTTTTTGCTCAGGTATGAATACTCAGGGCGATATGCATTCTTGATATGAAGATATCCACACCATCGTCATTGGTCTTTTAAGCCTAACTTTTTGTCAAGTGAATTCCAATAAGATATTTAGTAGCTTGTGATTACCCTTGAGGATAATATAATAAAGGTGAGTAGGGTGCTTCTTTACGATCGAAAAAGATTGATCGTATTTTACATCATTAATCCGACAAGAATGCTGTTGAAAGCTTTTTTCATACACTTTTGTTTTTGTCTTTTTCTTTTCATATTTAAGTATTAGCTCTTATACATAATTACATAGAAGATAAGAAGGATAAAGAGAAAAAAGGTTATATTTAAAGGGACAGATGTACATTACAATACTTGGTAAATAACAAGCAAATTTAACAAATCGGAACAATACTTTACACGTATAATATCATGTAAGTTTCCTTTTTATTATAATAATTGATATGAAACAAACTATAATTCATAATCTATGCAATACTATGTAGAAGATTTGAACCAAGTGAGAAGAAAAGAGGAGATATTTGAGAACGTTTGTATGAACGAGATTGATAGATAATTCCTATATTTCATTTTCCTGAATCAGTTCAATCATTCGAAACAATATTTAGAAATAAAATAATTATTCATAATCGTCAGTAGAACAAAAATGCGAAACTATCGATCGTTGATAAACAATACTAATGTCATAAAATATGTCATTAAACGTATATTGTTAGGATAAAAAGCTTAAGTGGACAAGCCGAGTCGTTTATGACTTGCAAGCAATTGAGATAACTTTTCTTCTGTGCAATCATATGGGTGTGATTATTGGATATCGCATCTAGTTTCGAATACGGCAGTTCTCAAAAATAGGTTTTTTTCTAAAGCTCAAATAAGTTCATTTTGATGATATTGAGTTGCTTTATCTTTCCATCATTTGTTATTAGTATTTTACGAAATTCGATGTTTCAATGCAGAACAAAAACAAGTCTGAATAACGATAGACCTCGAAAAATTAATAATAGTGATGATGTTTCTTTTTCTGTAAGAAAGAGATGCATTGAAAAAGACGATGGGTAGAGTAAAAGAAAAGAATAAGAAATAATGTGCACGGCATAAAAACAGATAAGATAGAACAATGTACAGGGGTACATAAGTTAGAAAGAATAAATCAGTCTAATCAGTGATATATCATTGCTGATAGTTATGACAAATACAATAAGCTAGAAGACACAAACTGAATAGCAACAGAAGCGACAAGTTACATATTTATAAACTTTTAAAGTCAGAAAAAGCTTTCAGCATAAATCCTACTGGATTAAAGCGCGAAACATGATAGAACCATTTAAATTATGACCAAGGGACCTAATAGACATTTTGAAATATCTGTCGCGTAAAGTGTAGAGTGCACTTTCCTCCTTAAATACATCAACACTCATTTACAATCGTGATGCATAAAAGATGAACTTAGCTCACGTCAATAGCTTCGATACTCACTTCCGTGAATGCTGGTTCGAAAACTATCAAGAATGGTACTAAACTCGTCTTTCATGCACTTATCTAAGACACAATACACTTTGATATGCGTATATTAATAGTTTCTGAGAAAAGTGAAAGTGATCTTCCTAGACGTTGCCACATATTTCTCTGATTTTGTCTTTTTCTCAGAAAAATTAGATTAAACCTAAGATGGATTTCAGACTAATCAATAGAAACAAACAGTAAATATTTTATTAAAAACTTATTCAATAAAAGTGGTGTATATGTTAAAGTTCATTTTTTTGGATTAATTTTCTGACTGTTTTATTCTATGACTCATGAAAATTGTTTCTCATCAAAGTAATTAATTAATTCATTGTGTTTTGAGAGCTTTTTTTCTTTTTATAAATTTCAGATTACAAATTCCTAAACAAGATGGAACAATTACAGAATTTTCCATTCTCATCAATTGCCGAAGCTCTTGAATATCAAGCTCAAACGAGACCAGAGAAAACTGCCATATTGTATCCTGATCCAAATAAGGATTCAAAAGAATATGCATCTCTTACTTATAAACAATATAACAATATTGTCAATAATCTAGCTGATAAAATTTCAAAATATTTACCATCTTGTTCATTAGACGAATCAATTACATGTGGTCTCTTAGCAGTTGGTGGCCTCGAATATTTATTATCTCAGTATGCATTATTAAAATTGTCGAATGTTATTATGTTTCCAATATCAGCCAGAAATTCTCAAGCAGCAGTAGAATATTTATTGCAAGAAACAAAAACAGCTCTTTTACTAACAACAACTCAATATTTATCAATGATAGAAATAATTCAACAAAAACAACAATTTCAATCATTAAAAGTTATTCTTTTGGATAAAGATGATTTTAAAACTGAAGAATTATTAAAAAACAAAGATATCGAATGTCCTGTGACATCAAATATTATCACATCGAGAAAAGATAAAGATAAAGAATTTAATAAAGTAGTTGTAATCCTTCATAGGTAAGAATTATTGCTTTTTACAATATATAACTATATGCTTTTCAATGGTCATTGTTTTTTCGTATCTATCGTTTTCTACTTATTTTTTTTCTAGTTCTGGAAGTACAGCTCATCCAAAACCTATTCTTTTAACAAATCGTTATTTTCTAGCTACATTAGCTTTATATTTATATGTCAATAAAGATTTCTGGCAAGAAGACGATGTCATATTAGTATGGGGAGCATTGTAAGTTTGTTTGTTTTTCTATTAAGTTCGATATTATATTTGTATCGAGTTTCTTCAACTTTTTTTTTCAGATTTCATTTACTAGCATTTAATGTAACAGTACGTGCTGTTGTAATAGGACTCACATATGCACTACCTCTCTGTGTTACTTTTCCACCAAAGCCAGATGAATTGTTACTCAATATACAAGTTAAAAATCATATTACAGCCTTAGTTACAGTACCAAGCTTGCTTGAGCAAGTTACACGAGAATTACTTTCTGAAAAAAATAGTAATATTGGCTTAAAACCACTAGAAAAATTGAAATATGTTATGTATGGTGGAGCTGGTTGTCCAGATGAATTATGCAGAACATTAGTTGATAATGGAGTTGCATTGATAAGTGTCTATGGCGCAACAGGTAAATTTATTTTCATTTATTTTCGTAAATTATCTCAATTGAAATATATTTCTATTGTAGAAGCTGGCATGATTCTAGTGAAAGATTTCAATTCTTATGATAAAAGATGGAAATTTATGCAACTTCCTGATATTCGAAAAGCTTTTGTTCGCATTGAAACACCTCAAAATTCACAAAATTCAAATGAAAAAATTTTAATTCATTTACCAAATGATCCATTCTTAGCAGAAAATGTTTCTAATTGTTCCGATGGTTGTTATACAACTGGAGATATACTTCTCGAAGATCCACCTAATTCTGGACAATATCTCGTTTTAGGACGTCAAGATGATACTTTAGTTCATGTCAATGGTGAAAAAACAAATCCAATTCCAATGGAAGATATTATTCGACAATCACCTCTTATTAAACAAGTTGCTATTGTTGGTCATAATCAATTTTGTACAGCTGCATTGATTCAATTGAATATTGAAGAAGCATTTAATTATGATTTTGATGAAATTCAAGAAAAAATATGGAAAATTGTTGAACAAGCCAATAAAGAAGCACCATCTCATTCACGTCTTGTTCGACAACTTGTTAAAATTTTACCAATGAACAAAACTTTACCTGTTACACATAAAGGAAATTTAATGAGACCAAGAGTTAATCAAGAATATTCGACATTAATTAGTACGATTTATGATAAATTTTTGAATCAAAAGTATCAAGAACAACACAAAAATGAAATTATTCATCAAAAAGAACGATCCCAACAATGGACAAGAGAGACGATACGAAAATATTTAGAAGAAAAATTGAAATCATTTGTGACAAAAATCAATGATACTTCTCGATCAATCTTTGATTTTGGCGTTAATTCATTACAAATTGTTGAATTAAGAAATTTTATTTGTCAAGATATATGTGAAATACCAAAGAATTTTCTCTATGAGCATTCTTCAATTGAAAAAATGACTGAAAAATTGATGGACTATCTTCAACATAAAAATATTGAAAATCAACAAAATGATCCATATCATTATAAATTAACTGAACAAATTATTGATAAATATATTGATTTAATGAAATCAAATAAAATTTCATTGATTAACACAAGAAAGAATAAACAAGCACAGCGTGTTTTTCTTGTCACAGGTTCAAATGGATCATTAGGAAGTTTCATTATTCGAGATTTACTTAAACAATCAGAATCAATTGTTAAACGTGTCTATTGTCTTTTACGTGGTTCAAATACAAAAGAACGTCTTTTTCAGTCATTTGAACAACGACAATTAGATACTTCTCTTTTAATAAAATCATTAGAACACGAAAACAAACGTCTTATTATATTGTCATCATCAATGAATTTAAGTAATGAACATTTAGGTCAAACTGATTTAATTTATCAACAATTACAAAACGAAGTAACAGATATAATTCATTCAGCATGGAAAATGAATTTTAATCAAACGATTAAAGATTTTGAATATGATTCTATTTTTGGTGTTTATAATCTTTTGAAATTAGCAAATTCGAATAATATGCAATTTCATTTTATTTCAAGTATATCATCAGCTAGTTCTGGTTTATTGAGTTATGTTAAAGAAGAACCATTACCAAGAAAACCTGAAATTGCATTACCACAAGGATATGGACAAAGTAAATACGCTGGTGAACATTTATGTTGGGCAGCAATGAATTTATGGAGTAAATTTTAAGCTTGTTTTTATATATTATTTTTGCTTTCCAAACCTCTTTTTTTTTCAGATGTTCCAGTCAACATCTATCGTGTCGGTCAAGTAAGTGGAGATACAGAAAATGGTGTATGGAATACAACTGAAATGGCTCCTATGATGATTTATGCTGGTGCTGGACAATTAAAAAAAATGCCAAATATTGGACAAGATATTAATTGGATACCTGTTGATATTTGCAGTGCTGCATTAGTTGATTTAGCATTGAAATCGTCATTTGATATATCAATATCGACTGATCAACGTGTTTATCATCTTCTCAATCCACATGTTATTACATATGAAGATTATCTAAATTTTCTTCGAGAAGCAGGTTTACATTTTGATACGGTCTCTTCAAAAGAGTTTATTGATGCTATTATAACAACAAAGGATTTGACTAATCCACTTATTAAATTATCATCATTCTTTGAACAAATCTTTAGTAAGAAAGATACATTGAAAGTATCAAAATATGAAACTTTGAAAACGGTTGAAAGATGTGAAATTTTAAAAAATTGTCCATCAATTGAGTCAAATTTAATTAAATTATATTTAAATTATTGGAAAAAATGTCAAGTACTTAAAGAATAAAAGTAAACATTATAGAGAATTGCCAACTTTAAATTTTACTTTAAATTTAATAATATTTTTTTGTATTTCCAATTTTCAAGTTTTTTTTTTACATCTATCTTATCAATTCACATTAAATTTTTCCCTTTTCTGAAAGAAATAGTTATAACGCAGAAAAACATCCGAAATGCATTTGTCTAGCTAAGCCAAACAAAAAGCGGTAAGTATGAATTGATAATTGCTTAAGAAGCTTCAGCATAAATAATCAAGGATGGAGAATCGACACACAAGGTCAATTTTTAATCTCAATGTACTTTCGTTAGAGATAGTTACATTCTGGAGACAAGAAATAGTTCAATATATGAGTGTAGATGTCGGCTATTGAAGAAGAACTACTTCAATCATACCCACACCCTCCGTTGTAGTGATTTGTAGTTTGCTGATAGTGTCTTTCGTCTTCTGTTTTTTTGAAATAAATTTTTCGACTATTTTTAAAACATATTCTTTGAGCTTCACATTCATTCACCAAAAAATATCCTTTCCTCTCAAATCATCATCAAATCGATATGCAGTTACCTTTTAGTTTTTGTCGCAGCAAAAAGTTCATATCACTGTTTTCTGTTTCCACAAAAAATGTAATCAATAATGATTTTACAATACATTATGCATTTCATATCGAGTTCGTACAGTTTTTTCAGATATATTTCGTTTCCTTTTTATTTCTGTTTTCAATGTATTTCAATTATTGACAATACACATTTATGATTAAACAATTTTCAAAAAAATTTTTTTTTTATTTTTTTCGTCGTATAGACACAATATTTTTCAAGTCCTTCATAACTTTTGACGAAGCAGCTTTGGATGGTAATTCAATACTTCTTTCACGGTGAGCAGTATAATTTTCTTGACCAAATTTTATTCCATTGACTTGCTGTCGAATTTGTTCTCCAGTGATAGGTAATTCATATAGAGTGCCAACCAGATCGAAAATCTCTTCAGGATTCAGAGTATCTGTCATATCTCCTGACTCTTTCTGCTCTCTTATTGCATTTTTAAATAATTCCATATTGTTTGTAAACTCATCCATAGTTTTTCGTAGACCAGCTATGATTTCATCATTACGAGCACCAGCATTCTGTTTCATCTGTTCTTCACGAATGAAATATTGAAGATATTCTAAAATATCATCATTTATTGGAAGAATAGAATTTGCATGAAGAAATTTTGCTAATTGTTTATAAACATCTTGAATTTTTGCTGCTTCTTCTCGTAAATCACTAATACGTTTATCAATGTCACTCAAAGACATTCTTTGATTTCTTTCTCTGCTTCTAGTTGTAGTTGTATTGATATGAGTACGATTTGTTTTGTATTCATAAGTGATATGCTTATGTTGCAGCCAGTGGCAGTCACATACTGTACAGAAACCTAAATAAACAAAATAGGATGCCTTAGCACTAGCATGTAGTGAGTTAGTTTGTATGGAAAATTCAAGCATTCAGAACTTGATACTATTGTTATGATGAGTAAATAAGACGTTATTATCAAGTTCTTGAGACCTAGAAAGTTAAACAAATGATTATCATAAGACACTACTTTGTTCTTTTCCGACCATGAGTCAGAAAATTCTTTCTTCCCTTCTAACATAAGAACGAAGATGAATGTTACGCAAGGACTAAAACCGATTTTCTCTTTGAAACACTGTGAAGTATGTGCAATTCGTGTCTTTATATATGAAAGCATACGGCTAAACGTTTCGTTTGGTATTATCTAGAAGTCAGACCTTTTTAATAGTATCTGTCCCAGTGTTTAATACAGCACAAAGACTGAGAGGGGAGGGATTCCCTCTGAAAATTGAGTTTGCTAGCGACCCTATACATCAATGCTTTTCTACAGATTAAATATTTCATTTTGTTAGCAATATTTTTAAAGTGTACTAAGAAACTAAATATTAAAACAGAAAGACTTTTAATGTATTACCATCTTCAGGATTCATTGCTGTGCATTCTTCTAATTTTGGATCATACAATGTTTCTTGTACGACACCTTTCAAATAACATTCATCATGACATATATGTAGATATTCAATTTTTTTTTCATCATCTACATCAATAATTCGACAGCAATTTTCACCCACACAGACTGTTCGTGGATGTCTAAGTTGGATAACTTTAGCCTTATTCTGTGGTATTCCTTCTAACGCAATTTCAGGATTACTGAGTACTTTATTTTTATGTTCTTGAGCAAGTTGAATATTTTCTTCGATAAGTTTTGCTGTTTCAGCAATTGGACGTGGAAGCTTTCGAATAAGTTGTTCAGCTTCATTTAATGAAATTGTATTAGCTACGGCATGCAGCGGACGTGTAATCATATGTGACATAAAACGACTATATTCTTTGACAGAATGATCCCAACTTCTACTATAACTTTGTGTTTGTTGATCATCCAATTGGATACCATTTTTACGTACTGCTAGATAACGAAATGGTTCGTTATCAAATAAAAATGTATTTTCCTTTGAAAATGGTATTACGACGCCATGTTCATCTTGATGTTTTCGTAGCAAATTTTCAATAAGTTTTTTTGTGTTACCAGGCGCAAAGAATGTTGCTCGTGCATTTGTAAAGATAAAAATTATATTTTCCTTTGCATTGACATGTAAATGTCGAAGAAGTTCATTGACACAAAATCGAAAAAGTATAGTTAAACGTTCTTCATTTGGTTTAAGCAATATACATACTCCATTCAAATGTTCATATTGCGCAAGATAAGATAATATTTCATGAAAATTTTTTGTATCTTGTTCAATTCCTCTAGTATCACCGATGCCTGGTGTATCGATCATACGTAGATTTCGATCACCGATTGGAAAAATGAAACTTCGACATTGCTTAGTACTTGATTCGCCATCAGCAAGAAAGTTTTCGTTATCATTCTGCTCACCAATAATGATTGTCTTCTCATCAAAAGACTCTGGCATAGTGAAAGAAAATGAAGAAGGAATAATGACTTGCATTTCATCTTGGACTGCATCTTCAAGAGTATCATTAACAATATAGTTAGCAAAAGCATTAATAAATGTGGTTTTTCCAACTCCTGTTGGTCCCAATAATAGTATGTTTATTTCCTGCTCTCGAGGGCAATATGGATTCGGCTTTAAAGCAGATTCATCTTGTACTGGATAGTTCCATGCCATTTTGATTGTTGATCGTTTATTTTAAAGATACTAAAATGAAAGACTTAATATGAAGAATATTTTTCGAAATATTACAATTATAACATATTAAACGAAAGATAAACGCACTTCACACAAGATAATTTTTTTCTCTTCCAGACATGCTTCTATGATAATGTGCACAACGTTCGTCAGAAAATTGTCAAAGTTTTGTTGATCTCACGTTCTATTCTTTGTAGTCTACGTAAAGGTGAATGACGGAAGAAAGAGAACTGACATACACAACACAAAACTAACTCACTCTCAGTGTTCACTTTCATTTTCTTCAAATTTAACGTCGAAATATTGTCATTTCATCTCATTGTTGACAAAGGTGCTATACAGATAGCGTACACACTTGGAAAAAACCTAGCTCTTAAGATTCTCTAATGTCAATAAGAAAATTCTCGTTTTTTTCTTTATCAGAAGAAGGACAATTTCGAGGTTTTTTTTTCTAAATCTTCTTTCAGTTACCTATTTGTCACTTATTCTGTAGCAATAAAGCATAAGAAAAAAAATATATTCGAAAGTAATAGTTATTGACATACTCTTGATGTGAGAAGAATAAGTAAAATTTGGAGGCATACAAAAAAAATTCATGCAACAACCATCATTGTTTTGGTGACGTTTTTAACAGTGGTGTGCAAATATAAGAAAAGAAAGAACAAACAATGTTTTTTTTCCAACTTACATTTCAATGTGTTGAAAAACAATAAATTTACGCAAATATTATATTGAAACACAACAATCGACTTTGAATAACTTGTATCATAACTCATGCTTCAATTAAGAAAAAAACAAATATGAAAATATTGAGATTTTTTGATATTTAATCAGTCGAGAATGGTGATTCATAGAACGAAGACATGAACAAGAACAAAAACTCACGCGATCAAAGGAACGATCGATTCGCATATATTTACTACTTGGAATATGCCAAGAAAAGACAAGGAAAATTTTCCATGTACAATGTTACTACATTACAGACTATTGTCTTCACTTAGAGTGGACCAAAATATTCCATTTTATTGATATATTCTTTTAGTAGTATTAATGTGGCTTATGAGAATCAAAGGAAACAAAAAACAAAGCATTTAAAAAAAAGAAAAGTTACAATGAGCAGCTATTTGTAATCGTAGACTTTAAATAATACAGTGAACAAACTGTTAGCGCAATACCTGCGAAATTAAAATATGGAACTTCAGGGAATTACTGACATTATAGAAGAGGAAATTCACCAACAAAGGTTTCTGTTTTTGCACAACACCTACTGTTAATGAATGTTGACGATGCAAGATGATAATTATAATAGATTACGGAACCAATTATCGAACCATGTAATATTCCAGATGAGGCAAAAGAGATATTGTGATGTAATGCAAATTTGAAAGAGTAAATATCCTCTCGTTATAATATCTATTATACTTTCTAGATATATGCTTTCATCATTCATTTCGGTTCATTTATAAATCCAATTCTACGAAGAAAATAAATAGTAATTATTTATCATTAAACCTTGTCGTTTCATGAATCTTCCATTTTAAATATATAATGTCATTATGTACATAGAACTGATTGTTATAAAGAACAGTTATTTCTTGAATATTCATCGTGTCCAAATCTGAAAAAACATGCAATGTGCTGCTTATAGTGATGTATTATTTAAATCCCCCTGTCAAAAATCGCAATTCTGTAAAAAAGAAAATCGATTTTGAGATTTTTATGTAATTGTGTAGTTCTTGTTATATACCTCCGAAAACAGTACAATCTATTGGAATTCTGATGCTTTTTCCACAGTTTTACAAACGAATTACTGATGATACTGAAATAAGGGACAAAGTTGGATGTGTTTATACCTTTATTTTTCTCATCTTTTGTCTATGAAAGCAGCTGATATTCTTAATGTGGGTGTCAATGGGCAGAGCTGGTTGTGAATGGAGCGCATGAGTAATCATGTCCATATACATCCATACCTAAGTCAAGTCCGAAAATTTTCTTTTTTTTCTACTTGTGTGTCCCAGATTTTTAGCTATTTTACATGCTAGAAAGTTCAGAAAGGTTTTTAATTGAAGAAAAAGTTGTACTGCACAACATAGGAGAGCTGCGTTTTTTTTTATTTATGATTTAGTTTTTGAGAAAAATTCGGCTCTGTTAGAATGTAGCGGCAAGTGTTGGCTACATTTTCGCGCCAATCCGAGATCTGTATTATTAGATTGGGGAAGAAATCTGAAACGCTTAGAGACCTTCGTTTTGACCATGAGTGTAGGAACAACTCTTCAAGAACTCAATATTTTTGGCTGAAATTCTTATTGTAAGTATCCTAGGTTCGTGCCTACATTTCCTGAAGTTTTCAGCTAGATCGGTTGTCCTGAGGCGAAAACAGACTTTTGATAGGGTATGAGCCTTCATTTTAAAAGAAACCAAAAATTTCCGTAAAATAGGAGTAAAATAAAGTTTATTTGTTTTTATGTATATATACGAAATAGAAGAGGAAAACAATTGAAAATAAATTGACATATGAAAAAAATAAATAAATAAAATTTTTAATAATGATTGAGGGTGTGGGATGTGGGTGTGGATGTGAGTGTTTGTCTTCTCTTCATCCACACCTAATTCTGTTGGAGATTAAACATATGGACTAAACCGTAGAAACGATCAACTATACTTGTTAAATGAGAAATCAAACTATTTGATTTACATTATCTACACTGTCTCATTCTACACGAGAATCATCCTTCAACTGTGATCTATAGTCATGGAACATTAATACAGTTACTAACAATAGCTGTTATTCATCGTCACCATCGTGTATTGACTATCGAATAATTATCAATGTCAGTTATTGTGTGTCAAGTACTCTTTGTTCTCTGTTGACATCCAGTATTGTAAATTCGTGCTGTACAACAACAACAACGATGTGTTTACTACGAAATCCGACCACATTTTCTCCATAATAGATAACAATGCTCCGTTCAACAAGTAAGTTCGTTGTACAACGGCATTATCAGACATCAAAAGTTGAAATGTATGGATCGAATTTGTATAACAAATTCTGACTTTTTCTCTCTAATAATAAATGCTGCGAAAATTGAAATACTTTCATCAGATAAACTGAATTTTTGAACAAGAATTCATTGATTGATCTCGATTCTGACAAATATCTGTTGAGTTCATTCATCATTGAGTGATTTTACAGCTTTTAAACATTGTTTTTTGTTAATCTGAATGATATATCCCACGACAATTTCACTATTGCTTCCTTATTTCACATGTTCTCTTATTGTTTAAGATTTGCTCGACATATATAAAAATATCTCATTTTCGTGATAGTTATTTTTTCCATTTCAATTTTCGATCACCTAATACATTTTTACACGTTTCGTTTTCAAAATATGGACAAAAATCTGAGCAACTATTTTTTCATACTTCGAAAAAGATACTTTTTTGTCCATGGGAGAGTATCAAGAAATGAGTAGGGGTGGCACATTACTATTACTTTTTATTACTTTTCCTCAGTAATTGGTAATAATAATTATTACTTTATTAAATGTTACTAGTAATAAAAAAATGATTACCTATTATCAGTAATAAAGTAATAAAATTTTGAAAGTAATACAAATAATTAGTAATTAAGTAATAAGTAATAACAAGTAATAATTATTACTGTAATAAAGTAGTAATAAAACTATTTAATTGATCATGTCGCAGAAGCCCTTATTGCATAGGAAAAACACTATGAGAGGGTGTGGAAATGAGTTTGAGTTCAAGTGAGACTCATAACCACCCACAACCACACTCCCAAAACACCAATAACAGAACTGCATGGACAACACAGCAAGCTATTGAATCATCATTTAGCTGTGCTAATTATATACAGGGGAAGCAAAGATCTTCTCTATCCCCTACTAATCTTTGCTATACTATGCTATTAGGAGATGCTGATGTGATTAGAAGATTAAGTCAAATATATTGAATACGTTTTTATTTATCAATCATTATATAAGTTTATTTTTTGGTTGTGTAGCGGGCCAGATTTCTTGATATACACGCGTACAAGGCTACATTTTTATTGTCTTCTTATCTTAAGAAAAGATATTAAAATAAAATGTGGATGCTTGTTCATCAAAAATATGAATTTCATTTATTTTAACTAGTCAATAAAAAATAAAATCTATATGGTACAGTTTTTTTCATAAAATTTGCTCCAGGTTAACAAAAATGTCTTTCAATACAGAGTAACTAAAATAAAGCATTGATCCTTATTTATTTAATGACTCAACTTGCATAATAAAATTTACATATTGTTAAAATTTGAAAAATAGAATCCTAGTAGGCACTGGCATAATCTAAGACTATTAGTAATGGTAATGACAGAAATTAGAAAAAAAACGATGAGTGCTTTCTTCGTTTACACGAGTAAAACCTCATTACCCAACAATTTAATTTTCTAAGTTTTGGTTAGGTATTATTTTAAATAAACTTATTCTTCATAATCCAAAAACCAGACTTCCTCTATCAATGAGATATAAATGTTTAGATCCATTTTTATCTGGAAAAATGAAATCTGACGGCCTCATAATGCTTTGATGAGAAAGTGAAAATCTAATCAATGATCACAAGTATTTCTACTATCTTATTTGTATATTACTTATTACTTTCTTATTATTTATTACTGTTCTTTAATCGTCATTACTTATTACCGGTAATTAGTAATAACAATTATTACTTTATTACCATTATCCCTTTATTATATTTATTACGCTTCAAAATTATTACTTATTATTCAGCAATAAGTAATAAATGATGGTGTTATTACTTATTACCAGTAATAGTAATGTGCCACCCCTAATTTGTTTTTGTACAAGATGGATTGGTTTTTCTTATTTCATCTTATTATCACCTGATATCTTTCATTTAAAAAAAAAAACAAAATATATCACTAGATGCAGCGAGAAAAGCTCTACACTTTACACCAGACAGCTTATTGTAACTGTTTTGTAAAAAAGGAAAATTCTCTGCGATCAATTTTCACATAGTCGAAATTTGATCGTTTTCAATTCTGACCACTATTAAAGTAAAAAGCGTAACTATAAAAAAGCGGTCCTATATAAATTGTAGAGCTTTTCACGCTGCATCTTATGGTATATTTTGTTTTTTTGATACAACGTAGTAAATTGTGAAAAAATGAAATGCAAAAGTGGGACATTTATTATGGCCCACTCGTTAGTTAGATTTTAATCGTTAATCGATTTCAATCGTGAGATTCGAGCAGAAGCTGTTCATAATTTTCAACGGGTTCTTCGATTACTGATACTTGTACATGGATTTAAAGTAATGCAATACTTTAGGAATTACTGATTTTTAATGGTGTAACTCGATTGAAATATGTTTGATGAGTATAGAATGAGTGGATTAGAGATGAGATCACAAGAAGTCACTGAAATATGACTTACTGCTTATGAAAAATTGATTATTGTGCTCACATGCCAACGAAATCATTCTCAAAAGAAATCAACCTTGTATTTCTTTGAAGTGAATGTGAATTATATAGCCTCCCCATGAAAAATACTTATAACGAAATCAAGATTATTCTTGATGGGTTTGGGTGTGAACGTAGGGAGAGAGGCATACGTACACCTACACTAACACTCTTCATTCTATAATTTAATGTGCGGGCTACTTACTTTCGCTTACATCTAACGCCATTATACGTTTGCTCTGAAAATTATCAATTTTTTCTTATATAAATTCATTTTTTAAAACCTCTATTGCTTTTAGACAAGAAATACTAAACAACTTCTGACAAAAGATTCAACCAAACTGCTTCATACAGGTTTTAGAATACAGGTTTCAGCTGAGGAAGCATTTTTCCTAACTAAATAATGTACATTTTTAACTTATAACTAGGCTTATTGTTCACAGGTTATAAATGAACTAAACCAGAATAAAGATATTGTATTGGTAGAAAACTACAATGAGCATTTATACACAAAATAGTATTTTTCCGATTTTTTCTGATTTCGATAAGAAGAGTTCGATTTTCAACTTTTCCATCTGACAACCCTGACTAATACCTGTGCAACGTATCATTTGTTGTGGCTGCAATATCGATACTATATGCTGGTAATAAAAATTAACTTGGAACGTTGCTTCAGTCTGTAGATTGCAACTATTAAATATAAGTACGTTTTATAATGATAATTTGTCAATTCATTTAAAACATAACTTTAACAAGGTAAAGGAACCAACTGAACAATATTCTTCATCATTATTCCACAATCATGTGTTGTAAATATTCATGTAACACAATCTCCATTTGATACAGCAAAAGCAGCAAAAAAAGAGAAGCAGATGACCTTTAGACGACGAAAATTGTCGAGTTTCGTGTTGCTTCTGTTGCTTTTATGATCTTATCTCATCTAGCTATCTTTTTCTTTATCGAATTGATATTCTGTAGGAAACTAACTCACTCATTATTTTCTTAAATAATTGAATTGTTGAGCTACTTTTTCGATATTTATGTTGTGGTTAACTTATATTTTTTACATTATACCATGGATTATCAGCAAAACATATAAGTTGTTGATAGTAATATAATGATCTTTTTTCTTTGAGTACAAGGTTGTTAAATAATCTGTATAGTTTGCGCGAAGGTATGCATGACTTTTCCTTGATACTGTGATCATTCCTTGTTCGCAATAGGAGATTGTAGAAACCGACGTATTTGGGTGGGTGTGGGTGGGGTGTGGGTTGTGGGTGTGGGTGTGGGTGTGGGTGTGGGTGGGTGAGGGTGTGTGGGGGTGTCTGGATGTGGGTGTGTGGTTGAGAAGAAGACTCACATCCACACACCTACACCCCACACCCATACCCACACCAATCCACGCCCACACCCTACCCACACTCACACCCGCATGATTGTATCGTAAAGTTTTGTTTTTCTTCTTTTTAAATTTATTTGGTCTTTTTATGATACATGTTTCATGCAACTTTGTACACGTACGCATGATATGTTGATTAGACTGACGTATAATGATAGATATGATTCATAAGAGAAATAATAATGTTATTCACTTCATGAGTAAAATATTTTTTTCTATATATAGATTGCATAAGAACAGAACCAGCAAGTAAGTATAAAAAGAGCTTGCCAATAGAAAAATACTCTTGTTAATCAGTAAAAATCATATTTAAACAAAAAGCTAAAGAATATACATATACTAACGGAATAAGTAAAGTAAGTATCATTGTTTTTATTATTTCTAATTAGATATGATTTAATGTTAAAAGTAACATTACATTATTGAAAATATCACTCTTTATTAAATTTGCTCTTCTGATCATGCCAAACCGTTCTACGTATGATCATGACAAGGCAAAGATAAAATATCATGGAAAGGCTTTCACAGCCTTTGTTTGAAGATATCTTTCTCGAATTAAAAAGAAACATAGAATGAAATTACTCAAATATTCATCCATATTTCAGTAGCGTCTTTTATCAAAGATTTTTTCGTCTATTTTACTCTATGGTTAATATATATATATATATAATTTCTAATTTGATATGATACTGTTTTCGTAATATGTGGTCAATCTGCAATATCATTCCTATCGTTAATGTCGACGATACACTTTAGATCGAAACGTTTTCTATCTGAACGGAATACGGTTTGGAAATTGTAGACATGCATATGTAATTCTATTAT
Source organism: Rotaria sp. Silwood1 (assembly GCA_905250075.1). Lineage (NCBI taxonomy): Eukaryota > Metazoa > Rotifera > Eurotatoria > Philodinida > Philodinidae > Rotaria > Rotaria sp. Silwood1. Next base: position 470,654 of record CAJNOP010000066.1, on the reverse strand, counting down.
GAAATAATACATATTAACTTCAGATTGAACAAGACAACTAAAATGAGATCTAAGCGATGGCTATCAAATTTGCAACATAAATACGCTCATAATCACGATTGCTGTAATCGAGTCACTGAATTCTTTTATAATTAAATGAATGAAATGAAAGATCTTTCTGATTATCCAACTAGTATCAATCATAGAAAAGAGTTATTTTAAATGATTGAGTTGAAAAAAACTACCTTATAGATACACTAAGGTAATTTTCAAATAAATTAAAATTCATTGGTAAACATGTTAAAAGCACACTAAACAATAAAATGTATCATTTAGTTAATAAAGTACAGTTTGGGTGTGGATGTACGTGTGGGTGTTCATTTTCCTTTTATATATACCCACATCCACCCTTACGCAAGAATCAGTGAAGGAAAACTGGAAAAGGAAAGGGATAGAATCACAGGCTCATTTATTGAGTAAATTAAAAACAAATGTCTAGTTTGTTTTTGAGCCTTTCAAATGTCTCCTTATAGTCTAATACATGAGGATGACTTGAAGGTAATTTATCTTGAACAATTTCTAGCGATTGTTGAGCATTTTTCATTGCAGTATCATATTGCCCAGTAGCCAAATATAATTTCGCCAAATTATGATAAATTATAGCAAAACGAGGATGATTTTTGGGTAATGTCTTTTCGCATATTTCTAATGCTTTTTGAAAATATGTCAATGCAGTTGAATAATCTTTTATTTCACGATATGTTTCACCTAAGTTTGTGTATGTTGTTGCACAATGCAGAGGCTTACATTGGGAAGTTTCTTGAATAATCAATGCTTTTTGATGAAATGACAATGCCTTTTCATAATTACCCATTAACTGATGAACATGACCAATCCTACTTAATGTAACAGCTTGAACAGAGTTTTCTTTTGGTAACGTGGGTTCAACTATCGCCAGGCACTTTTCAAAATACTCAAGTGCACTTGAGTAATCTTTCATACTGCAATAAATCTTTCCAAAACAGCTGTATGTTGAAGCAAAAATCTGATTTCCTTCTTTGAATGTTTTTTGCTGGATTTGGAAAGCACTCTCAGCAGCCTTAAGAGCCACTTTGTAATCACCTATTCTTTCGTAATAACCTGCAAACGTTAAGTGACTGGTAGCCAAAGCTGGATGATTTGGAGGCAGAGCTTTAATTCTGATCTCTAGACTTTTTTCATAAAACTCTACTGCTTTCCAGTAGTGAGCCAGTTTGTCATATACCACACCGATAAAGTAGTAAGAAGTAGCTAATGAGGAATGATTCGGAGCCAGAACTTCCATTTGGATTTTTAAAGCTTTTTCGTAAAATTCCAGTGCTTTCGAATAGCTATCCATATTGTTATATACAAGACCGATACTGCCGTAGGAAATAGCCAAATCTGGATGATTCAGAGGGAGAACTTTCATTCGGATTTCTAGACCTTTTTCGTATAATTCGAGCGCTTTCAAATAGTTACCCATATTGTCATATACACGACCGATGTTGCTGCAGAAAATAGCTAAATCTGGATGATTCGCAGGCAGAACTTTCATTCCGATTTCTAGACTTTTTTCGTAAACCGTCAGTGCTTCTGAACAGTAACTCATCTCGCTATACACTACACCGATATTGTTGTAACAATTAGCTATTAATGGGTGATTCGGACGGGAAAGTTTCAGTTGGATTTTTAGACCTTTTTCGTATAATTCTAGTGCTTTCGAATAGTCACCCATGTCACTGTATACTAAAGCGATGTTGTTGTAAGAAGTAGTCAGTGAGGGATGATTCGGCGGGAGAACTTTCATTTGGATTTCTAGACCTTTTTCGGCTAATTCTAGGGCTTTCGAATAGTCACCCATGCCACTGTATGCTAAAGCGATGTTGTTGTAAGAAGTAGTCAATGAGGGATGATTCGGAGGGAGAACTGTCATTTGGATCTCTAGACTTTTTTCGTATAATTCGACTGCTTTCGAATAGTTACCCATATTGTGATAAACCTGACCGATGTTGCCGCAGAAAATAGCGAAATCTAGATGATTCGCAGGCAGAACTTTCATTCCGATTTCTAGACTTTTTTCGAAAAACGTCAGTGCTTCTGAACAGTAATTCATCTCGCTATACACTACACCGATATTATTGTAACAATTAGCTAATAATGGGTGATTCGGACGGGAACGTTTCAGTTGGATTTCTAGACCTTCTTCGTATAATTCTAGTGCTTTCGAATAGTCACCCATGTTACGGTACACAAAAGCGATGTTGTTGTACGGAGTAGTCAATGAGGAATGATTCGGAGGGAGAACTTTCAGTTGGATTTCTAGACCCTTTTCGGATAATTCTAGTGCTTTGGAATAGTCACCCATGTCACTGTATACTAAAGCGATGTTGTTGTAAGAAGTAGTCAATGAGGGATGATTTGGAGGGAGAACTTTCAGTTGGATTTCTAGACCTTTTTGGTATAATTCTAGTGCTTTCGAATGGTCACCCATGTTACGATACACTGAAGCGATGTTGTTGTAACAATTAGCTAGTAATGGATGATTCGGAGAGAGAACTTTCAGTTGGATTTCTAGACCTTTTTCGGATAATTCTAGTGCTTTAGAATAGTCACCCATGTCACTGTATACTAAAGCGATGTTGTTGTAACATTTAGCTAATAATGGGTGATTCGGACTGGGAAGTTTCAGTTGGATTTCTAGACCTTTTTCGGATAATTCTAGTGCTTTAGAATAGTCACCCATGTCACTGTACACTAAAGCGATGTTGTTGTAAGAAGTAGTCAATAAGGGATGATTCGGAGGGAGAACTTTCATTCGGATTTCTAGACCTTTTTCGTACAATTCTAGTGCTTTCGAATAGTCACCCATGTTACGGTACACTAAAGCGATGTTGTTGTAACAATTAGCTAGTAATGGATGATTCGGACGGGGAAGTTTCAGTTGGATTTCTAGACCTTTTTCGTATAATTCTAATGCTTTCGAATAGTCACCCATGCCACTGTACACTAAAGCGATGTTGTTGTAAGAAGTAGTCAATGAGGGATGATTCGGAGGGAGAACTTTCATTTGGATTTCTAGACCTTTTTCGGATAATTCTAGTGCTTTAGAATAGTCACCCATGTTACGGTACACTAAAGCGATGTTGTTGTAACAATTAGCTAGTAATGGATGATTCGGACGGGGAAGTTTCAGTTGGTTTTCTAGACCTTTTTCGGATAATTCTAGTGCTTTGGAATAGTCATCCATGTCACTGTACACTAAAGCGATGTTGTTGTAAGAAGTCGTCAATGAGAGATGATTCGGAGGGAGAACTTTCATTTGGATCTCTAGACCTTTTTCGTATAATTCTAGTGCTTTTGAATAGTCACCCATGTGACGGTACACTAAAGCGATGTTGTTGTAAGAATTAGCTAATAATGGGTGATTTGGACGGGGAAGTTTGAGTTGGATTTCTAGACCTTTTTCGGATAATTCTAATGCTTTCGAATAGTCACCCATGTCACTGTATATTAAAGCGATGTTGTTGTAAGAAGTGGTCAGTGAGGGATGATTCGGAGGGAGAACTTTCATTTGAATTTCTAGACCTTTTTCGGATAATTCTAGTGCTTTGGAAGAGTCACCCATGCCACTGTATGCTAAAGCGATGTTGTTGTAACATTTAGCTAGTAATGAATGGTTCGGACGGGGAAGTTTCAGTTGGTTTTCTAAACCTTTTTCGGATAATTCTAGTGCTTTAGAATAGTCACCCATGTCACTGTATACTAAAGCGATGTGGTTGTAAGAAGTCGTCAAGGAGAGATTATTCGGAGGGAGAACTTTCATTTGGATCTCTAGGTCTTTTTCGTATAAGTCTAGTGCTCTCGAATAGTCACCCATGTTACGGTACACTAAAGCGATTTTGTTGTAACATTTAGCTAATAATAGGTGATTCGGACGGGGAAGTTTGAGTTGGATTTCTAGACCTTTTTCGTATAATTCTAGTGCTTTCGAATAGTCACCAATGTCACTGTACACTAAAGCGATATTGTTGTAAGAAGTAGTCAATGAGGGATGATTCGGAGGGAGAACTTTCAGTTGGATTTCTAGACCTTTTTCGGATAATTCTAGTGCTTTCAAATAGTCACCCATGTTACGGTGCACTAAAGCGATGTTGTTGTAACATTTAGCTAATAATGGATGATTCGGACGGGAAAGTTTCAGTTGGATTTCTAGACCTTTTTCGTATAATTCTAATGCTTTCGAATAGTCACCCATGTCACTGTGCACTAAAGCGATGTTGTTGTAACAATTAGTCAATGAGGGATGATTCGGAGGAAGAACTTTCATTTGGATTTCTAGACCTTTTTCGGAAAATTCTAGTGCTTTCGAATAGTCACCCATGTCACTGTACACTAAAACGATGTTGTTGTAAGAAGTAGTCAATGTGGAATGATTCGGAGGCAGAACTGTCTCTTTTATTTGAAGAGCTTTTTCGTGAAACTGGAGTGCTTTTAAGTAGTCACCCATCTTGTTGTGCACTTGACCGATACTTTCATATGGAATAGTCAAATTTAAGTTAGTCGGTGGCAGAACTCTCAATCCGATTTCTAGACCTCTGTCGAAAAATTCCAGTGCTTTCGAATAGTCACCCATAGTGGAATATACAAGACCGATGCTGTTGTAAGAAAGAACCAAATCTGGATGATTCGTAGGCAGAACGTTCTCTTTTATTTGATGTGCTTTTTCGAAATTTTCGAGTGCTTTTTCGTAGTCACCCGCGTCGTGATACATTTTACCGATAGTGTGGTAGGTACTAGCCACACTTGGATGATTCGAGGGAAGGGCTTTTTCCTGGATTTTACATGTTTTTTCAAAAAATTCACGTGCTTTTGAGTAAGCACCCATGTCGACTTGTGTTGCACCAATGTTGTGATAAGACTCAGCCAAGTCGGGATGATCTTCAGGCAGAACTTTTTCTCTTATCGTATGTGCTTGCTCTAAATATTGTAGAGCTTTCACGACATCACCTTCGGCTTCATGCGATACACCGATATTGTTGTAGATTTCAGCTAATGTTGAATGATCTTTAGGTAGATTTAGTTGAGAGATTTCACAAGCAGAGTTGTAAAATGAAATTGCTTCCTTATATTGTCCTTGAATAAATTTCACGTCTCCAAGCATCTTAAGGATATGTGCCTTTTCGCTGTCGTTCGATGCCTGTGCTAATAGTGCGGCATGCACTTCTTCAGCTTTGTCCAAGTGACCCATTTTGAGTAGTAACTTACCCATTCGATACCATCCAGTGCCGTCAACTTCTTTTCGTATGTGTTTGAATAAATCACGAAGTTGTTGATCATCATCCAAAGTGAGCTTAAGGTCCACTTCGTACAGTGGACGATCTCTGTCAATTCTTCGAATGTCGCCAATTCGAAAAACCGTGTGCATACCAAAGAGAATTTCCTCTTCTTGAGCGAAATCACTCAGCTCTTGGATGAAGGCAAAAGGTGTGGATGAGACAGTAAGATCGATAAGTATTTGGAAAAGGATACCGACTTTATCAATTGCTTCTAAGGCACTTTCAGCAAAGCAAAGCGAGACTTCTCGATTGGTACTGGTGGATAGAAAGTTATTGAATGATATAAGTCCACCTTGTTTTTTAACAAGATTTTTGAAGTCTACTTTCGAGAATCCTTGTCCTCGAAAGACTAGAAATGTGTGCGTATGACCTTGGCTTATTTGTTTGTTGTATAGTTGTTCAATTTGCCGATGTAGATCACACAGATAAAACCCCATTTTGATCAGTATGTCGCTGTCTAATGTTCTTAATGCTAGATTGAGCATTTCGTACGTGAAACTTTGGCGTGTGTACCACCAGATAGCCTTAGACGGATGGTACGTGCGTTGAAATTCATCAATAATTTTCATTGTTTCAACATTGTCCTGGTACTCTTGTTGCCAAAATGTTACCAAGTTTTGGATGGCCTCTTGGTCGTGCTCCATATTAAGGAGGATTTCCTTGAATATTTGAGTATACATGAACGATGGTTCTAACTGATTGAGATTTTCGTTAGAGCTCCCTTCAAGCGCATCGATAATACTGACTGATATATTATCTTTATTGTGTTGTTTGACAGTCAGCCGTAACGCCTGACATATTGATTTCATGGACGCATGAACACCTTTGATTTTTGTCCAACTCTCTGTCCATACTTCATGCTTTTGTCTGTTGTCACACAAAATGTATATGCTACTTAATTTTGGTACATCATGAATATTTGGCACCAGATGTTGTCCAAGGGCATCCGAAGAGATTACAAATGATATTTTCTCAGGATTTTCGTTCAGTAGCTGAATACAATTGTCTGCTGTTGTACATTGCTTGACTTGATTTACAACACTACGTAACAGCACAAGTGTATTCTGACAATATTCATTGTCCTGGTCAATCTTTTCATCTACCCAGATAATCACGTAGGTTTCAGCAATGCGTCGTCTTCGCTGTCGACTCATTGTTGATGTAATGTTTATTGTCTGATTGAGAAGCGTGAATGATGTAGGATAAGTTGTTACCTAGACAGAATTCACTTTTTGTATTTATACATTAGATGCATATTAAGCAAATCAAAGGGGAAAAGACAACAACGTTATTTATTAAATGATAATTTTTTCCCACCTTCATTTAGGTTTCATGTCAACCATCACTTACGTTTTATCGCATTCAATACTTTGTCTCATATGTTGTATATGTTTTTTTTCGATTTTTTCAAAAGAACTTTTTTCTCTTGCTGATAAGAACGAGAGAAAAGCCAAGAACTTCATGTGTATGATATCTTTCTCGAACTATGTACGTATGTAATAGTCATGTTGATAATACGAATGAAACAAGAAGAAAAACACAATTTAAATTTTAATTGGGTGGTGGTGTGAGTGTGGGTGTGGATGTGGGTGTGGGTGTGGGTGTGGGTGTGGGTGTGGGTGTGGATGTGGGTATCGGTGTTGCTAAAGAGAAGATTTACATACACACACCCATCCACACCCCCCCCACACTCACACCCATCCACACCCCACACTCACACCCATCCACCCACACCCACACCCAAAGTACGTCGAATAACAGTCTTATTAAAGTCGCATCGTGTCCTTTTTTTTCGCTTTGTTTCAATTTTCCCAATTTATCAGGCAAAAACATTTGAGTGAGAAACACAGTCACTACTTGACGAATGCAAAAGTCAACAATCAACCTGTATGAGGATTGTAACTATCAAAATAATTTTTTCCTCGATCCATCAATAAGCTAGGAAGTATAAAAAAAGAAAAAAACGAGCTTTTGTTCTCACAGCAATATCGTCTCGAGTATTTTTTTAAGAGGAGCATATATACATAAAATTCATGATTGATAAGAATACGAAAGAAAATAAAAGGTTTTGTTTATGAGATAATACAAGCTAAAGATTGACGCTGACGCTGTGGTTGTTGATCTACTAAACGCTTAGCTAACCGTTGCATCGGTTCAATATAGTAAGAGCGCATCCATGACATTTTGTACGTCATAATCTTGTTTACTTGTCGAGCACGACCAGCAACTATGATAGACGACACAGCAAGAATTTGATGACGAACTTGACTGATCTCGTAGAATTTATTCAATGAATTTTGACACAATGCATCACTTTGAAAGAACACTTTATTATCGAAGACATCTGGACTGAAAGCATAGCAAAAAACGAGCATTTTTTTGTTCATTTACTGATAAACTTGGTCAATTGCTATAATTAGTTAGACGACATGTATCTGGATCATCATTACAATCTATTGAGAAACAAACACAATTAAAATAGTACATCAATTTTGCCATATCATTGTCAGCAACTGTCACGATACGGCCAATATCCTTGATACCAAATTCGTTCCTCTGTAATAAAGCCATCTATGATTTTGTGCTTCGTACTCAGTTATGAGTTGTACCTGACGTCAAAAAGGATTTCAAATGCTATTAAAGACAGTGCATCGCGACTGCCTATATATAGAGTTATTCGAGTAAGTTGGAAAAAATGCTGAAAAGTTTTGTAGATAAGATACGAGATAGAGGTATAGAGAGCAGAAGTCTGCGAATATGTCTATTGAGTCCCAACCAATGCACTATGGGCGTGGGTGGGACTAGGGGCTGGGGGGTGTGGGTATGGGGGTGGGGTGTGGATGTGGGGGTGTGAATGGGTGTGTCGGTGTCTTTATGTGGGTGTGAGATGTTGGTATGAGAGGTGATAACTCTTTATCTCCATTCATAGAAACAAATCTAAACACCCACACTCACACCCACACACCCACACCCACACCCCACACCCACACTCACACCCACACCCACACATGCATTGAAATCAATCTGAAAATAGTAGTGTTACAATAGAAATTAAAATGAATTGATTAAGCTATGATGACTAAGAGTCACAAAATAAGTTGTTAGTGTCGCCAGAAATGCATATCTATCTGTAGATTTTACTTTCAATGATCCCTTAATTTCTTCCAGAAAATGGATAAACTTTTAAAATTTAAAATATTTTACATTTACCATATTTGTTGTTATCCATACGTAGTTTGCATCGAGAAGTTTTTCAAAAACTGCATGTTGAATAATTCTTGTAGATGAACTATGATTAGCCCAGACTAGTACAATACGAGATCGACTTTTTTCTAATGTTTGCTTTAAATCAGCTTGAAATTTATCAACTCGTGGATCAAATACTAATCGCTCTTGAATAGACAAATTTGCATAATAAACTTCTGATAATAGTTTCAATCCACCATAACCATAATCATCATTTCCAATAATTATTGAACAAGGTATCCACGAAAAATATTTGAGCAATTTCACAATAGCTTCAGCCGTAAGAATATCCGAAGGGATAGTACGATAAAATGTTGGATAATTAAATGTATCGTCAAGATCAGCATTAGTTGCAGTGTAAGAAACAAGGGGTAAACCTATACGTGCCGCAAATGGAGCAAGATAGCGTGCACTAGTTGAACTTGTTGGCCCGTCAACACCTAGAACATGCAGTTCTGTTTTATTAGTAATTGATCGACAGACAAGCTCAAGTTCAGCAAAACCATTACTATTTGTATTTGTCTGAAGAATAGTGCCATTGATAGGATGACCAACCACATAGATCTTGTAGCGATCGGCAAGAATAATAGCTGCGCGAAACATTTCCATAGATTGAATTGACCAATGGGAATTTTTGATTTGCGTTCAAATACCGAGAAAATACATCGTGATATTCAGGGAAAAGACCAAGAATTTCAACAGTATTCAAAGAATCAGGATGTTGAATCAAGCAGACAAGTAAAATAAGAAAGCGAGACATAATTATTCCAGGAGAATGGAATAATCTGAAAGAGTTGTTTCTAATAGATTTTCAATACATATCATGAATACTTTTTTTTTAATTTTTTTGAACAGATGGAAGCTCTTTTGTAAAAACTGGAAAAATCATAATTTAAATGATGATAATGAAAGCAATATATGAATAATGAGTTTTCTGCTCTTATCTCTTTCATGATTTATTGCTCGTAGTTATTTTCAATTTGCATATTGTCTAACGTTATCACAAATATTATTGTCAATATACTTGTGTATATCAAACAATCTTTATACGAAAAAATCTCGAGAATTGTACTATAGAATCATCTCGATAATTTCTATTAAAAAAGATCTTTATCTGCTGATTATAATCCCCCTATGAGTTTAATACCGTACTTTGAAATTATTATCATTCAATCACCAGCAAATCGATGTCATCTTAATGCTAACTTTCCTATCATGGTGATAATTGAGAAAAAACTGTAAAACCTAATGAAAGCAAATATTTGACAAATATTTTATGAGAATAAACTTTTCTTTTCTAATAATTATCAACAAGACATGTTTCTTCGACAGATAATCATATGATCACATTCAACGTCTATTCGTCATGGGTGTGGGTGTGGTGTCGAAATGGGCGTGGATGCATCAGTCTCTCCCTTTTCCTCCACATCCACCCCACACCCCACACCCACACCCTTAAGTGTTTGATCATTTTGTTAAAATTTCATTACAGCTTTTTTCGTATCAGTGTTGCTTTTCATTCTAAATTATCCTACATCACTATTATTTTTCTTCATATTTTTTTAATATTTTATTTTTGAATGAAGATCTTCAAAAATTATTTTGAGTCAGTTCTTTTAGTTCATTGCTCTCGTTGATTTAGAAAAGTACACCATCTCTCGTTCTATCAGACTTATAGATAAAAAAAATTAACCAATCAATGTTTTTTTCTTTTTTCTTATTCACACGATCAATACGGTGAGTACCCTAATTATCAATTATATTTCTAGAAAATAAATGTCATGAATGAAACAATAGACGATAATAAAATCGAATCTCAACCACTAATAATACATGTTGTTGAAGGTTCTATTACATCTCGTATGAAAGAAATAACAAAACGACCAAAATGTGAACGTAGTTCAAGTAAAGAATACTATGAATAATCACAATATTTTTATTATTATGATTTTACTTAGCTGTTCAGATTCTACCACCAGCAATGTTTTTAATAGGAATCTGAGATAGAATGTACAGATACATTCTGTTTTTCAGGACACTATGTATTCATACACGTTATTCTTTAAACCAAAGTGTACAAAATGTACAAGAAATATGAATCGAATGGCCAACCACAGATATTCATTTAGCTAATGTTCCATTGATAGCATTATAGCTAGTGTTCACTCTCTAAATCACACTGTGGAATACTTTTCATCAGGATAAACACCAGAGATCATGTTACTAGTCGAACATCAGCTGAAGGAATACCTCTATCTTCTGGCATTTCTTTTTGTCACATACTTTTAAGCTCTTCGGAAAAAATTTCAGTAATGCCTAACTTTCATTTTAAATGGTAAGAAAGGCAATATACGTAACTGATGTGAACATTGTACATGGGGCATATAATGGCGCCCATATCTATTATTTCTATTGGACGTTATATGTACAGTATTCATGGCGTTCAAGAAACAAACCTTTTGCATTGTCTACCAGAAAAGGATAAGGATTTCGTAAAAAAAACATCGTGTGAAAAGGAAATTCAGTGTGTACAGTGTACACACTATTTTTTTTCTTCAGCGTGTAAAACAGTATGTAAATTCTATTTCATTAGGGTACCGTACACTTTGTTTTGCTGGATACACTCTTTCATTAAAAACACTGACCACCAGCACCTAAAATAAAAAAAGGTCAAAGAGGTGGCACCTAAATCACCAGATAAAACAAAATGTACTATGGAAGAACAAGGAAAAATTTGTTAGTGAACTTCAAATTGTATGATGATATTTATTTATCAATCTATATTAGTTTGTTTTTTGTTTTCATCTTTGTTAATATGGGAAAATTTTCGAAGCATTCAGTCAATTCTTTAATACACGACGTTGTCTTGTAAATCCTGAAGCACAACAACGTATATTTGGTCCAATACGTCGTTTTTATTATCGTTCATTTTGTACAATTTCAAAACTATATACATTTACTGAAGGTTAATATTCATTTTTTTTATCCTTCTTTTATTAGAAGAAAAATCTAATGTTGATTCACTTGAATTATGTTCTATTCTTGCTTATTCATGTTTAAAATCAAAAGTTCGATGTAAGTTCTTGAAAGAAAAAAAAAGAAATTTTTTTTATCAAATAATTTTCTTTTTATTTAAATAGGTTTTGATAAAAAACCAACAATATTTGTTTTACATCAACTTATTCGTAATGGTAATGCATATTTACGTGTAAAAGGATAACGAGAACATGTATCAATTATTAGTAAACCATTAAAACCACCAAAAATAACGAATACAATTGGTATAAAGAAAGAAATTCTTTCAAAAAGGAACAAAAAAAAGAAAGACTTGAAATATTTAGATTCATCAAAACAAACTGATCGTACATTATCAAAACATGTTAAAATTTTATTAAGTCCGTTATCAGCAAATGCATATATGCGTGTTGGATTATCATGTCGATATCATCATGTTGGAATATTATTATCGTGTTCCACAACAAATTTATGAATTAATCGATAAATTAACTCAATGTTGGCACTTAAATAATCATGCACAATATGTAAGTTTATTTCATGTATATAAATAATTTATTTATTAGATTTTACTCTAGTTATTTAAAGATGATTTATCAACAGAGCAATTTATTTTGTTTCCTCATGGATCGTATTTAAGATCAACTGATTCTCTCGTTGTAACAAATGATTCAACTTCAATGCTTGATCTTTCTTAACGAAAACAATCACGTTCATGATCAGATTCTGAACATTCAATACAACCATTAACAGATTCATCTTTAAATATAATTCGTAAACAAAATAATTTATCAAAAAGTGAAGTTAATAACGAATCAATAGGAATTAATAATTCATCTGTATCTCTACTAGCAACAACAACAATAAGTACAAATAAATCAAATTTAGCACGATTAGGTATTTTATTAGCGGGAAAACAAGCGGCTTGTAATAATAATAATGTGAACAATTATGATGGATCAACTTTTACACTTATTGATAGTACAGAAGATGAAGCAGATAGCAATATTGGTTTATTTAAACAATGATTTGATGCTGTTGATCTTACAGATAAGATAAATTTATTCATAATCCATCAGATTTTATATTCAAACTTCGAATAAACGGGCTAAAATCTGTACGATGTATTATCAAGAACAGCAGTCTAATCTCGAATAAATTCAAAAAATTTCCTAGTTATTTTTCTACTATTAAATGTTACTCCATATATGTCACTTCTTGGATTCAAACGATACTCTATTCTACTCATACTAGCCTACTGATAAGTAGAATTCTCAAAAACAAAAGTCATAAACCAACTATTTCTTTATGCTAATTGTATATATATCTTTGAAACTTTCTGGAAAAGCTTCTATAAATCTGCGATAATAGGTCTAAGTATCTAGAAGATCTAACGAGGAAACATTCCCAGCTATCAAAGCACTTTTCGCTTGAAACTATTACCATTCGATTGGTCTTGGTGCGTAGTGAAAAAGTCTGTTTTGGTTTGGTTTTTCTGTCTTCTATTGTCGACTTATGAGCGATTTACTCGATTTTTGAGCTATGAGCATAGGATCTCTGAGAACCTGATTGATCAAGTTTTGAGCTGAAATTTCGTCCAAACATAGGTATTATAGTCACTAGAAACCCTCCAAAGTTTGAGTCAGAACGAACGCATTCTTACCGAGATATCAGCTTGTCATTGAAATGTCCTTGTTTTGAAGCACAGCCCAAAACAGGTGTTTTTTAAAATGTGAATATCTCGGTTAGAATGCGTTCGTTCTGGCTCAAACTTCGAAGGATTTCTAGTGACTATAAAACCTATAATTTGGACGAAATTTCAGCTCAAAACTCGATCATTCAGGTTCTCAGAGATCCTATGCTCATAGCCCAAAAATCGAGTAAAACGCTCATAAGTTCACAATAGAAGACTGGAAAACCAAACCAAAACAGACTTTTTTACTACTCACCAAGAACAATTGAATGGCAATAGTTTCAAGCGAAAAGCGATTTGACAGTTGGAGACGTTCTCTCTTGAGCTTTAGAACAGATCTCTTTTCTCAACCCTGCGAGGGCATGACAGTGTATGTAAAAGTTTGGATTTATATCTAGTCAGCGATGGCGAAGGAGTGACTCAGAAAATATCCAAGTCAGAATTGATGTCATGCCGAATTAGACATAGAAATGGTTCACACAAAACAAAACGGTGATTCAGTTCTGGCATAATATTTTGCTCATTCATTACTTGAGTAAGTTTTTATTTGTGAAAAAATTAATTTAAATTAAGTAATTTTTTCACAAATAAAATCAGTTTTTTATAATTTTTTGTAGAAAAACATTTTTAGAATTAGTAATTCTTTATCACAAATCAATGTTTATTGATTTTTGACAAAAATCACACTCAATGATGGATTATTGTTTTACATGATAATTATACAGGTGTTTTTGTAGAAATTATCTCATTTTTCTAATTGTTACTTCTTGTTTTTTCATTAGAGATGGACGAAATAGCAGTCACTTACTATCCCTGTGAGTGACTACTATTTCGTCCATCGCTATCGAGCTCAAGATTGCTCTGGAAAATTGAAAGCTTTCTCGGCGATGTAACATTAGTCAGACAAGTCAACTAAGGAGGAGATAACTGTAGGTGCCACTCGTGGTTTGTATTAAGTTATATATCAGATTGTGGAGCTCGATGAGCATAGTCCATTCGGTAAAGCGTTTTTCTTCATACCTAACCGGTCTTGAGCTCTCATCGTTTTACTAGATTTTCGACCTAATGGGAAGACATACATACAAAAATCAAATGTTGGAATTTCAATCTGAAATTTTGCGCAAAAGATAGATCTAATGACCTTTAGAATATCTCCAAAGTGTCACTCCAAACGAATGTTCTCTTCACAAGATACTGAATTTTCAAGAAATTCCAATTTTTTAATAACATTTTGCAAAATATAAGCTTTATTTGAAAATCGAATATCTTGTGAAGAGAACATTTATTTGGGCTGAAACTTTGGAGCTATTTTAAAGATCATTAGATCTATCTTTTGCGCAAATTTTCAGATCGAAATTTCAACATTTGATTTTTGTATGTATGTCTTGTCATAAGGTCGAAAATCCAATAAAACGATGAGAACTCGAGAATGGCTAGGTGTGGGGACCAATACTTTACAGAATGAACTATGCTCGTCGAGCTCCACAATCCGGTATATATCTTAATAGAAAGTGCGCGTAGCACCCGGGGTCGCCTCGTAAGAGAAGTGAAGGTTTTCTTTTTTAATTCTGTGTGGAAACTTACGACGATTCAATGAAGCTTCGAAGAGTTGAACCAAATATGTCTCGTTGGAGCACCTATAGCAAATTATTTTATGACTTTACTACGAGAAATAGGAATTAGTGTATCTGATAGCTCAGCGAAGACGAGATCAGAACACACAATTTTGACACTAGTAAAGTTGTTTGTATCAATGATGAGCGTTAGACCGTGCTT
>CAJNOP010000066.1:423429-455578 GCA_905250075.1 Rotaria sp. Silwood1 | reverse complement strand
GGACTTATCTCTGGACATCGTCTAAAGTCATTTCGTCTTTTAAGTTCTAGTGTGTAAATTTCAACTGCGTAGTTTCTTTTGTTATTGGACATGAAGAAAAAAATCTCTAGTTCACATTGTCATAGTTTGTCCGAATCTAGAACGATCGAAATATGAATATTGTCACTAACTTTTGAGAAGAAATTTTTCTCTTCTACTTCTCGAAAAAATTTGATGAAACAAAATAAAATTTTCTTTCTTTCACTACAACACTTATTTTAGATAAGAACAATTTACGACGATGGCTGCCGAAGCCCCCATGTCTCCTCAATCATCATCGGCAACAGTCACAACAAGAAACAAGATGCAAGTTATGACCTTTCCATCATTTGATTTTCGTATGTTTGATGATGGTCAATTCAATTTTTTGATCAATTGTTTAGAGATAAACGGTAGGTCTTTTTCTTCTGTCAGTTCTTCTCATAAGGATAAGGAAAAGGTCAACAATGGAAAATAAGAGTGACAGAGTTTCATTTCTTAATTCGTTATCTTCTCATAGAAGGATAGACAAAGAGAAATTTGTTTTCGAACGTATGATGATTACCATACGTGCGTAATTTAAACTTTGAATTTAAAAAAAATGATCGAACAATATTGCGCTTTCCCAACATGCATAACTTTCAAGAGACGTTTTTTAGGAAAACTTGAACAATTCATTTATCACTGAACAAGCATGAAAATGTGCCAGAGAAAGTTTTTGAGTGTAATGAAGTAAGCTATTTCTCGTCATGCAAGAAAATCCCATTTCAACCAAGTATTATTCACACTAGGGGATTCACTTTTCTCACGATATACTTCAACACTCATTACCAATCGTGTTCCAGAAAAATGCGAGTTTTTTCAACATGGAGATTCTCAATGAATTCCAAATTTACAAAATACAAAAATAAAAAACCCAAAAGTCATAAGAGCAAATATCTAAAAATAGTTTAAAAAATCTCACAGTTGAAAAATACGGAAATTTCAAAGATCTGATAATTCAAGAAAAAATCCAAAAAGAAAAAAAAACTAAACAAATAAATGTTAAGTAAAATTCTTAAAGCGAATAGCAATCTAACAGTTTCTCATTCCTCTCTGTCTAAAATATCGGATTATCTTTGCAATTGTGTCAAGCATACCACACATAAACAGAGAAACAGTCACTAAGACCAAAAAAATGAGTTTTAATTCATTTATTACGCAAATTAAAATGAATCGAAAAAATCTACACCGCATTTTCAGGTAGACGGCGATTTAAATACGTGTTACAGACAGATAGTCGGACACACAGACAAGAATGAAGTGATTTCCGTGGTGTAGAATATAAACTTTCAGTCTAGAGAAAATAGCACTCTATTTTTTCAGTATTTCGAATTTTTAATTTTTCCATGCACAGTTATCGTCCATTACATTTGCACATCGAATTAGGGTGAAAAATCTTCAACCTCCGCAACACACTTTAGCGATGACATAACATTTTTTCGTATAGATCATTTACTTCATCAAAGAGTTCTTGAACAGGTGTGTTTTGAAAAAAAAAGGTCTCGAAAATTGAGATTTTTTCTGGGTCTAAATAAATATGAAAACTTTTCTTTTATGTGGCATTCGACAGAGGACACAAGAATGTATGATTTGAGACAAAAAAACTCAAAATCGGAAAAACTAAATTTTCGGAGTCAAGAGAGGGGGTGTACTTAAATCAACTAACTTATACTAAAACTCATCGAAATCAAGTCTTGTCTCGGTGACTTTTTGGAGATAAATTTCCGCAGACAAATCGTTCGCCATTTGAGAATACATATTTGGAAAGAGCAAACATTTCTCAACAAAGTGGAGTGTTTCAGAAACTTTTAGAACTTAACTTAAAGAATTGGCATGGGAAAAAATGACCAGAACTAGTGGCGTAACCAGGATTGTAACAAGGGGAAGGCTTATAACTTGGCAGACTCTCTGGTGGGGAAGGCTCAGATAGCCGGGCTCTGTCTGTTGAAGGAGCCTGTGGCGAAGTTTAGCTTGCGTGACTTCAATCATTGTGGATAGGGGCTCAAAAATTCAGTAGAGGGGGGGAGGGGAGGGCGTGGACAGCTTTCCTAACCACACTTTGGTTACACCAGTAGCCAGGAAAAATATGCATATCTTTATTGACTAGAAATAATCAGCTGGAACTTTTCCTCTTCAATCGTAAGATTAGAAACGATTATTTTAATTATTGTGTTCCATTTAGTTGCCAAAGAACTTTGCAATATGTCATCTCAACTTTTATATGGAACCGTGTTCAATAACCAAGCGAGTATGTCGCTAGTGTTACCGCAAGACGAATTTTATACGTATTTCATCGACTTGGTCTCTGCTTTTAGATCGTTTACATATTCCAATTCAACATGCAAAAGCTACGGCACGATCCTTGCTGAATCTTTATACACAAGCCGTTAATGCCAACGTACGTATTCTTTTCTCTATTTTCAATTGTCACTGCTAACTTTAAAGAAAAAGGACAACTGTTTCTGTGTTTGAGCGTTTTTTTGAATCCTTTCAAAGTTTGTTTGGTCTATTCTTCGTTTACTTCTGGAAGCGTCTACACATCCACGTTGTCTATTCGTATAGAGCAACAGTCGTCATAGACTCAAAATTTCAGGATACTTCTTTTAGAAAGATATAGACGACAAAACTGGTCGAAAAGCCCTAACTTATTTCTTCAATACCTGACAGAAGACGTTGACCGATTGAGCTGAAACTTTTCTTAAGTGCTTAAGACAATTTGATGGTACTTTTTTAGTTTCTTATTTAAGTCAATTGTTGAGAAAAAAATTGAAATACGAGAAACACCTTGATGAACGCTTGTTTTTTGTGGGACTAATTTTGTAAAACATCTGTAAAAATTCAAAGGAGAAGAATTTTTTAACGCGGAAAAAAAAATCATGCAAAATTGTCTGAAGTGTTTGGGAAAAAAATTGCATCTCTGTAGATCAATGACATCTAGGTTTCACCCAAATATTTCCTCTAAAATTCTAAAACGCATATCAAAAAATACAGAGCTTTGTGGAGGATCGTTTAGCATATTTCAAATTTCGATGAAACTGTTATTAAACAGATTTCAAGTTTTTCGTTTTTCGAACGTCGCAATAGAATGATTTAGGAAGTATTAATCTTTTGAACTTTGCGCCCACAATAAAAACTCTTTTGCAAAACACAGATAATTTTTGTAGTGCGAAGAACGCTCTATCAAATGAGGTTAAAACAAACTTTTATTTATCCTTTAGCTACTCCAAAAAAATAACAAGTGCAACTCATTCTTTATGGGTCACTTGTTTACTTAAAATATTTCACCAGATTTTGCTACGAAAAAAAACTAGTTCACAAGAATATACTTTGAAGAGAAAAGTCTGTTCCATAACCTTATATGCAACTCAAAGTTTGATCCATCATTTTATAGCTATTGTTGTTAAAATTACAAAAGCTATTCATATTTTTTCATTACAAGCTACATCTTTGTTCTATTCAAAGATGCACTTGCCATTCGAAGATGAGAAGAAATAGAAATTTTTGAACATATAATTAGAAAAACTCTTTGAACATTGATTATGAATACGTATTTTTGATTGTGTCCTAAAGCATATCCTCGCAGCAGAGACATGGAACGATATTTGTACAAGAATTTATGCAAGAGCACTTAGTTCAGAGAAATTTTCTTCTCTAGTGAAAACAAGATAGATCCAAATTAACTTCTAAATAGGCAGGTTAATGGAAATGATTAATTAAGTTTTTTATCATTGACAGATTGCTGCTACTGATTTATTTGATTGTCTTACTGGTTCACCTCTTCGAATGCCCCATGAAATTGCTGATACAATTGTCGATATTTGCCGATCGGCACCGTACTTGAAAACACAATTTATCTCACAATCTGGCCTCTGTATATCATATCCTGATCTCAACGATAACAAGAAACGACAACGCACATTTGCGCTGATGCAATCATCATTGATCATTGAAGCTACAACTCGTCTCATTGCCTTCTTCTCGAATCGTCAGCTTTATCTACCATCAATCACAAAACTAATTGAAGATTTCATTGTCTGTCTTCCTGTCATCAAAGACAGCAATCATAATCGATCATCGACCAATATATCTGATTTGGTCGAAGAAATGCTCAATCAAACTCGAATTGAACTTGACATCGAAACTATTAATCGGAATTCGTTTATGGCATCTGAACCACTTGATAATCCATCAAACGCACAAACACTTACTGGAAAAATAATTGTTAATAAAAAGGTTAGAAGACTGATCTACTGTAGACCTATTGAAAACTTTATTTTACAAAGTTTTAAGTCATAACTCGAGAGTCGATTATTAAGTTGACCTGAGGAGACTACGGTATTTCGTAGAAAAAATACAGTAAACTTTCAATATCTCAGGAACGAAGTCTGAAAAATCAAACCATTCTAGATATTTTCATTTCTCACTAGGATTTATCAAATGGACATCGTCTCGACCAAAAAAGCTATTTGACAATTCGAAAGAATTCCTCGTAAGATGCTGAAAATTGAAAAAAGAGTCGATTTTATTTTACTTATATTTATACCTCGTGCGACAGAGCTCGTCGAATTGCATCGGAAACATACTCTCGAGAAATATTTAGAAATCAGTTTTTAGGGAAAGTTTCAAAATAATGTTTATTTTGACAACATGCAAAAGTGAATAAAGTTTTGAATGACAAGCCAAACTTGCATGTATCTTGTCGTTTCAAGGTTCCATAGTCTGCAAAGAAATTATCATAACTCGGTCAAGTTACAATCTATTGACCTGAAACTTTCATCAGAGAATCATCAGCAAATAAAAACTCAACTGTATAAGTTTCAGCATCGCAGCCCAAAGTAGTCATGTATAGTAAGTGTCCCTAGTAACGAAAGGGAAAAATACAATTATTTTCAATAACCACTGTGCAGTTATTTAGTAGTTGATGCAAAGAATTTCTAGGTATTCAAAATCCTTTATTTCAAGCAAGCTAAACAATCTAAGAATGCATTTTTTTGTTGAGAAACGCCTGAAAAACGAACAGTCTACGACAAATGCCTCAGTCTGTCGTTATTACGAACAATATCCCTAATAACGATCGTAAGCTAACATGTTGCCTCTAATAACGAAGGACAAGCGCAGAACAAGCAAAAATTCTTTTGCTTGTTCTGTGTTAGCGAGTCTTTATTGGGAACATATTTCGGCTTGCCGTTTATTATATAGGTAACATCTTGATTAACAACGGATCATGTTTTTGTTTACGCGTTCTAGTTTACCAAAAAGACAATTCCTTTCCATCAATCGCATATTTTATATACAATTTGATGATATCTACAAAATCATTAGCAAAAAATAATCTCTATATTGTACAGAAGCAGTAAAATAAGACATTTTTTCGGATAAAACGCATTATTTTGCTTGTTCTGCGCTTGTCCGTCGTTATTAAAGACAACATGTTGGCTTGCCATCCTTATTAGGGACATTACTCATAATAACGACAGGCTGAGGTATTTTATCGTAGACTGCTGATTTCTCAGGCTTTGCTCGTTCAAAAAATTCATTCTTAGATTGTTTGACTAGCTACAGATAAAAACTGTTGAATATGTAGAAATACTTTGTATAAAATGCTAAATAGCTGCACAGTAGTTCTTGAAAGTGATTGCATTTTTTCCATCGTTATTAGAAATATTCCCTATATCAGAGAAGTTGGTCAGAGTGTAGTATGTCAATTTCGTCATAGTCTGAAAAATACTACGATTTCATTAAGATTTTTTGAAGATAGCAGAAAATTTGAGCATTCAAAAACAACAGAAAGTTTGAGATTCTGTCGCGCAAGATAATCGAAATCTAGCAAAGTCTGGTTCCAAGTAACTTACTACTGAAGCCATGCGCTAAATCTATTAGTTTTAGATATTTTGACCATAAGCTTTCCTCCGATTAAATCCAAACCTGTATCGTATGTATAACAGAGCTCGGACGCAAGTATTTTTACTTGTACTTTTTGTACTTTTTCAAGTAAAAGTAAAAGTACAAGTACTCATCATTTGTAATTGGTACTTATACTTGTGCTTTGAGAAAAGTACTTTTTACTTGTATTTGTACTTGTACTTTGGGAAAAGTAGTTAGTAGTTATGTCGGGCGAATCTTAATGATTGCAACACCTAATATCTTGCAAGTGTCTCAGCACAGATAAATCGTATAGTTCTGCTTTTTTTTTAAAGATGCCCGTGAAAAGTGTGATGGTGAGATGGCCCATTATTTTGAGAGAAGTAAAAATGAAAATAATGCTAAAAAATATTATTTATTGTAAAAATGAAGCTGAAAATTTCGAGAAACTGATTACAGATTCGGACTCCTCGACACCGAACACTTCGTCAAACTTTATATAAAAATTGTCGGTTTAGAAGAACAGGTTTTGTTTTGATAAACTCGCAAAATTTCCGTTACCTCATTACTTGATAACTGTAACCTTCCTCTCCTAGTGATAATATCATGAAAAGTTCTGTTTGAAATAAGAAGAAGACTATTTTTTAGTATTATTTTTTTTTTTACTTCTCTCAGAATGATGGGCCATACCATCATCACACATTATTTCACTTTTAGTCTAACGAAAAAGTCATCAAACTCACTTATTAGGATTCCTCATTACTATTCTTGCGGAGACTTTCACGGGCATCTTTCAAAAAGAAGCAACATTGTACCATTTATCTATGCTAAGACATTTGCAGAATACTAGATGTTGCAATCATTAAGACTCACCCGACATAAGTACTAAGTACCTTTCCCAAACTACAAGTATAAGTACCAAGTACTTGTTTTAAAGTACAAGTATAGGGGAAGCATACTTGTGCAAAGACAAGTAAAAGTACAAGTAAAATACTTTTACCTGCTGTACTTGTACTCGTCCTACCTCTGATGTATAGTAGCTCCATAAAAGTTCGTCTAATGTGAAAGAAAAAAGTTTATGGCATCTCTTGTTTTCTAACTTTTCGTATGCATAGACTTCGATAATGTCAGATGGAGGAGCCTGTATAATTATAGTCAAATATGAAACATTTCACTTGATCGAAACCGAATGAGGACATCTCATAGAACGCTAATTTTGGCTTTCTTTTCATCTTTCCTTCTAGTGGTCTGACAAGGCCCTTACAGCAAATGAAGGTCAAACAGAAGCACATAATCTTGTCGCATTCGCTAAGATGCTTCACGAATGTGGTCATATATTCACGCCATTCATAATGTCTCGACTAGGATTCGATGTTGATCCATCCACGTGAGTGTCGTTTTCCTATCTGTTTGTTCAACATTTATGTACTTGATTTTAGAAACATTTTTGTTACACCAACAGAAATTGGCACGCACGAGAAAAACTCATTGATGAAAGGTGATGCTGGTTTTGCACTCGAGCAGCACGTCATGGGTGGACGAATATATGTGATAAGCAAATCAATGCGACACATATTTAATGTGAGTTTACCTGTTTTCTATCGAGAAGCACTTGTCTTGTAAACATTGTTTTTCTTTTGAATTGTTTGCGTGATGCTTTCATGTGGATTAACATGAATGGAGAGACAATAAAATATCATTAGTCATCATTTGTTCTTTGATTTTTTAAATCGTTTTCATCTTTCCTTCATTTCAAATAGGTCAGATATCTGGTTCAAATTCCGATATCAATATAGGAAAAAAACCTCTCACAGTAGTCAACAATGGCTATAAGTGTAAAAAAGAGAGAAAGAACGGTATCAAAGATATCGATACTTACAAGTAGAAATGAACAAAATTGAGGTCCTTCGGTCCCATTAAAATGAGCTTTTGTTGAAAGAGATTCGAGAAGTTCGTGAAAGTGTTCATCTTGCGAGAATACATGAAAGAAGCCGTTTCAAAAACTCAGTTCTCTCAAAGTTATCATTTTCATGGGATCGACTTTTCTAAAGCTAGTCTCTCTCTCGTCTCTACTTATGAGGAAAGCGTTCGCGGTGTTTTCTTGGTTTAGGGTCCATATTTTGCTCCGTAAGTAGTTATAACGATTTCTAGGATACATCGAAAATTTCAAGTAACGCAGATGCTTCCTTTCAGATACATTCAATTTTCTGGAAAACCAGATTTTTTGATAAAATATATGTGTTATTTTTTCAAAACTGGATATATCCGGATGGAAGTATCCACTTTCATTTTGACTCAAGCTTTTCATGCATCCTAACAATCATTATACCTTCTTAATAGACACAATTTCAGATCGAAAGTCGATCATTCGAGTTTTTGGCAATTATTGCAATGTATCGCAGATTCAGTATAACGACTATAATTTTTGCAACAAGCAAACAGAGGAACATATCCTTGTGAGATTTGTCTGACCTCATAGAATTGTTTATGAATCACAGATTAGTTTAACAGTGAGAAATCATATTTAACGGTCTCTTTTCCTGTCACGAAACTTTGACGTGCTTCACAAATGTCCGTGCATTGTTCGTTTCGTAATTCGAAAAATGGAACTTAGTGATCCTGCTGGTTAGTCGCAGAGAAACATCTTCATCCCCTCCTCCTACAACCAACTACAGTCGGGGACAAAAGTTTAAGTGAAATTAGTTTTTCAGTATTTTTTTCACATTTTTTTTTCAGTATTTTTTTTTCATATTATGAGATACGAATCTGATCTAAATGGTGGCATAGATATTACGAGAGGTCGGCTACATGATATATTATAGAACGAGACTCTGTCTGTCTATGTAGATTTTTCATAACTGAAATTTTTTTTTTCATGCAAAGGTAGGTTTAAGTGCCTTCCAGTATTTCGCATTTCCTAATCAAGAGAGTTTTTTTGAAATGAAAAAAAAATATATCAATCGATAGAGAATTTCACGCTCTATCAGTTTATAAAAAAAGATTTTTTTTTCCAGAGTCGATCTTCACTTCCAAAACCTGGTTTTAGTGAGAATAGTCAGCAAAAACCGAAAAGGTAAAATCACTTTTTACAAAATTCTACAAACTCCCTCTTATCACAATGTTTTATATACCATTGGAAAGAGCATTCAAAACTGAACAAAATCTTGTATTTGAAGTTCGAATATCAACGTTTTTCTCGTCCATCTTTCTGAAATAAAGTTTTGAGACATGCAACTATCTTTTCTTTTTTAATTATATTAACGGGAGAAAAAGTCCATTTTTTGCCGACTGTTCTCACTAAAATCGGATTTTTCAGGCGAAGATCAACTTTAGGAACGGAATTTTTTTGATAAATTGATAGATTGTGAAATTCTCTATCGATTGGTATATGTTTTTTCATTTCAAAAAAACTCTCTTGATTAGAAAATGCGAAATACTGGAAAGCACTTGAATCTATTTTTGCAGGAAAAAAAAATTTTAATTATGAAAAATCTATATAGGCAGATAGAGTCTCGTTCTATAATACATCATGTAGCTGGCCTCTCATGCTATCTATATCACCGTTTGAATCAGATCCGTATCTCATAATATGGAAAAAAAATACTGAAAAAAAAATGTGAAAAAAAATAGTGAAAAACTAATTTCACTTAAACTTTTGTCCCCGACTGTATATCAGTTGAAAGCAAACATCGAATTTTGAACTTCAAAATCACTTCTGCAGTACGACGGGAAATTTTTCTTCTCAATCCTATGCACATGTATGCAGTTAATCGAACTGATCACCAATATCATCTAGATTTTAGTAATCAGTCCTTTGGCAAGCAAGGAGAAAATGTTTTGTGAAACACAATCAAAGAGAAGTGTTTATGTATAGAGTGAAAAAATTGGATTTCAAGCCCCCACAGAGTACGATGAAGAGACTCATCACAGATCGTTAGGATGTGTGACTATCTGTCCCTCCCAAACAGTGACCAAATGATGTAAAGAATCGATTTTTACAGGAAATAATTCGACTAGGGTACGAGAAGAGGTAAGAAGGGAATCTCAGAATCCACCTAATCGTGTTCCCACATTTTAGCCCTACATGTATTACAATGAAAGTTTTTTCATAAAATGGACCATGACTAACAGAAAGGACTTTGATTTTTTCACTGGAAAATTCATTGTTGATGTGCTGGCAAGTACACTGTAAAAAAGTTCGGAGAATAATAAACCCTATGGAAAGGGTATTAGTCATGCTTAAATCCTTTTCATAGAGTTTATTATTCTTTGGACTTTTTATAGTGTAAGTTATAACGTGTTGTAAAATGGCAAATTCTATGCGCTTTGCAAATTAACAGGCTTTAGATTGGTCGGTTGAATGGCTCGAAGAGCACCCGCTACAATTTCAAACGTTGCTGCTAATCGTGTTTTTTATTATCTTTCGGATGATCCATTCATAGTGAAGAAAAAAGGATGTGTCAAATTTCTCGAGTTTCAGGAAAATCTTTCCAACATTCATTAGACTTTTTGAGCAAACCAATAGTACCATCGAGTTAAGCATGTTTAATTACCTATATAAGACACGTAAGCAACAATTTTTCGAGTGGTAGAATGTGTGAGAACTGACCATCGAATAGGGCATCTTGGTAGCAGTGAAAGAAAAATTTTTTGTGAAGTAAAAAGTTTTCCTCGTTCTATGTTTTTCACGGTATTTTTTTTCTTCAGGAGGGCTAGAATCCGTTAGCTTCCATACGTCCTTGACTGATGTAGAAATATCCTGCAGATTGTCTACCTACCATTTACGGCTGCAAGGAAAGATCACAGTTCTTAAAAATAAAATAAAAATTTTTCAATATTGTTTCATGATACAACGTTGATCTATCGCATGTCAAAATATCTTTACACAGACAATTGAACATGCTGAACTTAGTGGTATTCTTGCTTTGCTTGCAAGCCTAAGGAATGTTGAATACGTTTTCCAGAAACTCTATAGATTTGATACATCCTTTTTTCTCAACTTTGTGTCGATCATCAGAAAGAGTATGAAAACTAGAATTAGTGGCAAGATTTGAAATGGTGACAAGATTCTCTTCAGACCAGTCGACGGTTCAAAAAAGTGACTTTTCGAAATTTCGGCCCTTATCAGCTTTTTCGATCATTAAACAGTTCTTGAAAAATCTGAAGCCAATTTATTTAGATAGCGTGTACAAGTTGGCACTGTACAACGCATTAAACTTAAGCACATCAGATATCTAATTTTTCTTCCGTGAAAAAATCCATGCCCTCTCTTTTAACTATAGTCCATCTTATGAAAAACGTTTTCTCCTTGGGCACCACAAGACTAATTGCTAAAAGTGAGGTGATACTCATGATCCATACGATTGACTTCATATGTCAAGATGGCTTTGAGAGGAAAAAATTTTTCGCTGGATCATAGAAGTGAATACAGCCATTGAAAACTGACTCTGAGACAAAGCAAAACCGATCGGTGGGTAATGGTCACGATTAAACTCGGAGTTGAATGAGATATAGAAATCTACGAAATATTTTCCGCCAGAAACATGCTTAAATCATTTAGTTTCTTTTCGATTATATACATGCATGAATCGACATGAATTTAAAACAATCACTTCGTAATTATGTGAGAAAGTAAATTTTGCTACACAACATCACCAGATCGTTTATTCATTTTTTTTGCGCATACGTTGATGATGAAAGATCATCGATGATACATATTTTCTTCCTGAACATGGAAATGTATATGACTCTGATTTTCTTTCTCTTTAATACAGATCAAAGCGGCGACGATCTCAAATGAAGCATCATTGGGCAGCAATGTTCAACACTACTACTTGATACGAAACTGTCGAGTGCGTCAATATACGGCGACCTTCATTCAAAGTGAGTTATTTTCGCTATTTTCTCAACCATTTTTACTCCAAAAAAAGGATACTTTATAATGACGATCTGAGACTAAGTATTCACCTACTTTGAAAGATATCTTTTTTTATGCAATCCAAAAAAGTCAAAAAGCAGAAAAACATTAGTTTGAATTTCTCAGTTTCGTCTCATGATTATTTTTCTTTCTCATTTGATCAAGATAAGCTACCCTGACTTTGATAGTCCAAATAAGTCACATTAACGTTTACTTGTGCTGCAAACATTGCTATTGATTAGTGTAGCGCGCCTGCGTTTTCTGCGAAGACGTTTTTTATCGATTTTCAATAGCTTTCTTACAATTTCTCCAGCCATTTTTGACAAAGATAATGTAGTCCATTTTGTGTGCGGCTTTGTAGTACATCGAAATGGTAGCTTGCCAAACAGCTATATGTATACAGTTCGATGCAGTTTTTCATGCTGATTTCAAATGTGACCTGAACAATGAGAAAAAGCTTGAATGTCATATTGAAAATGGCTAAATACTTTAAAAAAAAAACACCATTGTATGACCGTCATTGTCTTTTATAATAGGTTCCAAAAACATTTTCTACGAGTCCTGAAGATACCACGAAGGTCAAAATGGTCATCAGGAAATGACACAAAACTAAATGCTGGAAAACACTCCTCCCAATCTTTAGCACCTCTCAGATGGAAAGAGTCAAAATAATCATGGGCAAGAAAACGGTCTTAGTGGCACACTTTTTTTTTTACATTCAGTATTTTGTCTGTTTTCGTCCTCAAAATTAATGAACTTCTAATGTTTGTCGCTTGAATGATATCAAAAGACTAACAATTGAGCAATTTAAGTTAATTTTTTGTTATTTCCGAATTCTTGAGATGTCTACACTATTTATTTTTATTTTAAAAAATTCAACTTATTTTGTAAGCCTAACTAATATCGGTTTCAAAATAAAAGAAGGGTGAGTATTTTTAGAATAACTTTTCACAGGAACAAGATAGAGAGCTGTGGTTTTCACCGTTGAAAAGAGACGATGAAACTGCATTGATTTGTATATTTCAGATTTCTTCTGACAAGTATTTTAAGGATTCCTCAACAAGTTTTCAAAAGACCAAACGTTACATAATGTGAATATTATGGACTTTTAATTTTCAGAAGGGCACTAGAATCACTAACTAAAGATCTATCAGCTAAACAAGCCCGACGTTATTATGTTTAGCTAATCATGAGTTATGAACACATTATTGTGTGTTTTCGGTCGATTTTTACCGAAAAAATCGCTTTTTTTCCTTAGTTTTTAATAAAAAATCAATTTTTTCCACGTCTAAAATCTTTACTTTTTTAAAAACTTCGTGAAAAAACCTTTAAAATACTTTTCAAAAAAAAATCTGAAATACACGAATCGATGCAGTTTCATCGCCTCTTTCCAACGGTGAAGACCGCAGCTCTCTATCTTGTTCCTATGAAAAGTTATTCTAAAAATACTCACCCTTCTTTTATTTTGAAACCGATATTAGTCAGCTACTTCCGATATCAAAGAGATGATGAAATTGCAAAATGTTTTTCAGACTGCCCAACACTCAGTGAATTTCGAATTGAATCAACATCCGCTGATCGATACAGTTTGGCCAACCCACAAAATCTGCATCGAATGCTCAAGGAAGAGAATGATGGTCGAAGTCCATTAACCTCTTCATCATCAACATCATCGTCGACAGCATCAACACCTTTACAAAAGAAACGTCGAACATCGATGGCTCGGGTTGAAATGGACACGCCGTTTAACACTTGTGAAGATGAGCCAAGCCGTCCAAGACAATTATCATCATCGTCTTCATCAATCGACAGCGAAGACGATAGAGAGTTCGTCGTCAATGAAATGTGTTCTCACCATGACAACAAGTAGTCGAATTGTTCGACAATTTTTTTTGTTCTTTTTTTTCTTGTTCTTTACTTATTTTTTCTTCTTTATTTTCTATTGTTGTAAGGTGCCCGCAACTCGAAATTTCAGTCAGGTTTTTCTTTTCTTTTTTTTTTATATCTGGCTCGATAGAGCATGAGATCCTGATTAAGAAAAAAGTCTTTTGACTTTTATAAATTGTTTTTTCAGGTCGAAAAAATTCGAAAACTGAAAACGGTGTTTTTTTTGCAAAAAACAACTTCGTCTCAGTTTTTTTATTTTTTTGTCGACCTGAAAAAACTATTTACATAAGTTAAAAACCTTTTTTCTTAATCAGGATCCCAAACTCTATCGAACCAGATATAAAAAAAGAGAAAAGAAAAGCCTGACTGGAATTTCGAGTTGCAGACACCTTATGTGTTGTGTGTTTCAAAGGCGGCCTTATCTTTATTCTTGCCATTTTGTTAAAAAGATGCATTCACATACAGATTCTGAGTTGAACATCTGGTTCTTTTTCATTCTAATTTGGTACCAAACAAATTGTTTTGAAACAGAATATCAATTATAGAGGTCGTGAAGACGTCGTCAACATGAAATACTTCGATGGGTGTAGGTGTGGGTCTTCTGTTTAGCCACGCCCAATGTTAAAAAACCAATTGATTTTTAGATATGGTCAGAAAATTAGCAAGTCTTTAGACGATAAATATTTCTAAAATGAAGCAATCGTTTAGAATGAAACTTTTAGGATAATGACATCTATTTATATATAAAATTTCTAGTTGAAAGTTCTTTCTTCGATTTTTCTTCTAATACCCAGTTCGATGATAAAAATCTAACAAAAGTGTTCTCGTTTTCTAGAAAAGATCTATCGTTGCGAATCCTCTCGGAGGTATTCTAGTATAGAAGTCTTCTCAATATGATCAAAATATGAGTTCAAAAGTAATGAATCACTTCGTGCGGTTCTCCTCGTTAGCTAAAATAAATATGACTGTGCCGTTTAAGGACAAATGGAATTATCTACGTTTTATTTTGAAGGTACAGCTTGCAATGAAATATGTCTACAATTGAGACAGCATGAAAATGTATTGATCGAACTCGCTGTCTTAGGTAATTGCAAGGAAAACATTAGTTTCAGTCATGAAATCAGAGAGAATATAATTTATGATTATCGGAAATTTCATGCTTGTTACTCGTTGAATACTTCTTAACAGATTGAACGGTTTGAAACTGCAAACTAGAAAAACGAAAATTTCCTGACAACGAGAAAAATTGTATCATGGCACTGACAGCACTTTAGCTCAAGGAGATCACTAAAAACACACAATTATTGAAATATGCTATAAGAAGCAGAGGGTATGCTATTAGTGCACTTCTAGGTTTTTTCATTTATAAAACTACAAAATTCAACTTCTTTGGAATTTTCATAAAACTAACGTTTTGACAAAAACATTCAATTCTTCTCGAACATGTTACTACTAGGTCATGTGAAGTGATCCAAACACGCTAGCTAAAAATATGTGGCTCACTTCACATAGACAAAATATTGCAATAAGATACGACTAAAGGGATCGCGACTAAAGGACGACAAGCTCAGCACCCTATAGTGGGCCCATAGGCCTTCAGGGGCTACCCTCTAGGGGTACCCATAGGTTCCCAAGAGCTACCATATAAGGGTACCTATAGGTCCCCAAGGGGTGTTCAAACATTGTCTTTTTCCCATAATGATCATTTTCATTAATGAAAAATCATTTCGAAAAAATGACAGTCCTATTTATTATTCAATAAAACCGTTTCTATTAGATTTGAATAAATCGATGAGACATTTTAATTTATTATAAAATATTTTTTCTTCAAAATCTATTTTATAATAATGATCTTCTTTTTCAAATGAAAAATCAGATGAATTAGTTTGATCATTTGAAATTCTATCTTTATTTCTTTGAATGAGATTGTATTTTCATTATTTTTATTGAAATTCTGATTATATGAGCATTATCTATTAAATCAAAACTCCAATTTTGAAATGTGATCATCATTCCAATTATTTAACAAAACACAAAATTCTTATATTGATATTCTCAAATATTGAAGAGATTTTTTCAAAGAAAACTCATTAATTTTTATTTAAAAATTTTTATTTTCTTAACTATACAAAGAAAAATATTTCAATACAAGAACAAAAATCATTCTGAATGAATCGAAACATTTATTTTATTTTCATAAAAAAACTAAAATTTTTATTCCTTTCTGTGTCTAGTTAATGTATGACAGTAATATAATGATTATTTTATTCATCTAATTAGGTTTGAGAAAATAATCGATGACATAAACATATTTCATGTTTTTCTTTAATTATAATACTATTTGTGATATTAATCAAAATAAAAGAAATATTTATTTCATTTATCATTATTCTTTTTATTATTCTTTAATTCTTTCTACGTAATTGTAATGTTTCAGAAAAAAAAAATTATTTTAATCAAATAATTATTATTATTTCTAACATTTTATATTTATCAAAATTGTTACATTGAAATTGCTTCGATATACATTAGGAATTCAATACTGATATATAAAAAAAAAATTTTATATATATATTTTAAATATAAAAAAATTTTAAAAGAAAAGACAATGCAAAGAATAAATGATTTCGAAAATAAATCTTTGAATAATATAATACATCATCATTATCTTGTTGATTAATTGTAATTATTGTCTACAATGTAATAAATTTTTTATAAAAACAAAAAAATGAATATTAATGTCATAGAATAGATTGAATGAATATGAAAGTTGATAGAATAAATGAAATCAAATAAGAGAATTGAAAAGATCCTAACAAGAATAATTAAAAAATTCAATGTCTAGATTTTATTTATAATCAAAAAGTAGTCTGTTTTTTTTTTTTTTTTATTTTTTCTTTAAAAGATTATAAATAAGTATTTATCAAAGTTTGGAATAATGTTTTATAGATATTCAAAGTTTCAAAAAAAACATTATTATTATGAAAATTAAACAACTATAAAATGGACTTATTTGGATTTTCTAAACAGAATCTGCTCTTGACATATGTTGAAAATTTTGATTTTTCCAAATATATTCAAAAAATGAGAATAAATAAAATATACCAGAGAAACAAAAACAAACTTTTATTGTATAGAGATTATAGAAAAGTAAAACTAATAACAATAAGAAGTTGAAATATGTATGAATTTATTGTATTTATTTGAAAATCACAAAACTATTTTTTTCTTTAATCAATAAAAAATGTTACTTATTGGTTAATTCTTGCATAAATTATTTGATCAATTTCATCCTCAACAGACCTTAGAAAAACCTTCTACATTTAGATTAAGATCACGTCTGAAATTTCCATTGACCAAAATAAACACATTATCAATGTCACTCAAGTTATATAAGAATAAAATTCATTACTATACTCATCAACATCATTTGAGTTGTACTCAAGAAGATATTAAAATATCGATTATCCTTATTTAATCAAAATTTATTTATATTAAGTAGATAATCATTAATTATTAGATGTAAATACTATTAGACTGATCTTGAATGAAATACAGGGTTGATCGAGTCAAACCATTTTTCGAGTCGAATCGAATCGAATCCGAATCATTTCGAAATGGTTTCGAGTTGAGTCAAGTTGATTCACCATGGTTTCCTAGTCGAGTCAAGTAAAGTCAAGATATTTTATGTAATTTTTTTCGTTTTCTGTTTGTTTCTCTAAAGAACCGTAACAATAAGTTTTTCATGACATGTCTTCTAGCTCCTACTTTTTCTATACAAAAAAAATCGAACAGTTATAATCCTTTGTCTCAATAATAGAAGCGTTCAATGCTTTTAAACTGTATAAGCGTTGAAATTTTGGGAAAGAGCCTCCGTTAAGTCTCAACATTTTGCAAAGATTTAAGATTCAAAAATTGTTTAAAAGAGTTGTGAAATTTTCAGAGTTTTTGAAGGCTATACGAAGAATTTTCATAAGTAGTTCAAGCTTTCTATGCTAACAAGTAAGAGTTAAATAAGTTTTTATCTTAAAACATTGAAAAATTGCTAGTTTTACTATGAAATTAATGATAAAAGTTTTCAAAAAATTTGAGAAAGTTTTTAAAAAGAGGGGCTTATACTATGT
Organism: Rotaria sp. Silwood1; assembly: GCA_905250075.1. Lineage (NCBI taxonomy): Eukaryota > Metazoa > Rotifera > Eurotatoria > Philodinida > Philodinidae > Rotaria > Rotaria sp. Silwood1. Next base: position 437,728 of record CAJNOP010000066.1, on the reverse strand, counting down.
CTAACTCATTGATCCCAGTCAGGGAAGCTTTTAATATGGAGAGAGGGAATTGTACACAAGATAAAATGACATAACTGTTATAGATTTAACAACACAACAAGAACACTAAAATCAACTCTTCTTTTTAATAGAATCGTATACCAAAATAACAAAAATATTGTTGGGTGTGGGTGTGGATGTGTGTGGGTGTTGGGTGTGGGTGTGGGTGTGTGTGGTGTGGGTGTAACCACTAACAGAGCAACACCCACCCCCACCCACACCCTTCATGAAAATAAATTTATGGACTTGCTTGTTCATGAAAATACTTTCGAATAACGATTTATGATGTCGACGCACAAGAATTGGTCGTCACATAAATCACAGTCTGAATAGATGAAAAGAAATCCTCTGCCTATTCAATGAAAAATTGAGTGCTGGTTTTTCAATTACAGTGATGTATTATACTTGATTTTTAAATATGAGAATCATTTCGTCATTTCACGTCTAATGAAAAAACCAATTCTGCCTAAGTTTAATATTGTCTAATATATATATAGGTAATTCACATTTCGATCACTCGTCACACGCATCCTTGGCTTTTTAATGTATACGTGAGTTTGATTGTTTTGCCATACACAGTAGTTGAGCTGTAAAAAGAAATTTCTCATACTCTACCATATCGTATGTTTTAATCAATTACTTAAAAACTGTTATTTTTGCCTTTGTATCTCATCGATTTTTTGCACTGGTATCCGATGTTTAAAAAATGGATGAGTTAAGAAAGATTATCTTATTCGCTGTGCACTATTCGTGATATTTTAATTGAAAAGAAAGCGAAACAAAAATAAGTGGTGTTGCCATCAAATTTCCTTCTTATCTGAATGATGATTGAGTTACATTGAAAGATGTTTTGTGCTTACGTAGGTAAGATAAGCTATTTAATACCATAAAAGTGTTAGAAAATGGCAATTGTAATATTTTCACTGTATAAATTACAACTTTCCCTTCTTCTCTACACTAATAGCGATCGCAATTGATATTCAAAAAGCATTAGTCTCTAGTTCGAGTCACCGAATAATTTCAGAAAATGTATACTGTCTTATACGTTACATTGATGTTAACGACAGGTAATGTTGAGGATACGCAGAATTCTCCACAAATAGAACTGAAGAATTGTGTTTTATGTGTTCGCAATATTATCACTCTACGTAGGGCAAATCAGATTTCGACAAATAATTCTTACGGCTGTAGCAACAACAACGGATACAACTTCCAATGAATTGGTCAAGTCTCGAATAGAAAATGGTCGTTTCATTAATTCATTCAATCCGCAATATAAATCGCCCAATCTAGGCCTTGTTTTTATCTGGAAGATCACTTCACGGGACAATACACGATTGCCGTCTAATAAAAAAGAACTTGATAAAATGTTACCCGTTATTCGACATGAGAAATCCGAAGAACTATATTTAACAAAACTCGGTCTACGATTTATCTGGATTGGACATGCTTCATGTTTTGTTCAAATGAACAATTTTCGATTTCTTGTCGATCCAGTTTTCAGGTAGATACTTATTCTCTCTCTCTCTCCTGTTCTTTTGATAAAATTGAATAATTTTAGTGAACGTTGTGGTGTGGCATCATTTATCGGACCGAAACGTTTCCGCCCACCGGCATTAATAATAAATGATTTACCCGATGATCTTGATGCTATACTTATTTCACATAATCATTTTGATCATCTCGATTATTCTAGCGTAAAAGAATTAAATAAACTTTATGGTGAACGACTAACTTGGTTCTGTGGTCGAGGTACTCGACAATGGTTTCTTGATAATAATGTAAAAAATGTTGTCGAGCTCGATTGGTGGGAAGAGTATCATTTTTCGGTAATAAAATATTCATTCTGAAAACTTCTTTGCATGATATATAGATATCTTTGATTTTTGTTTTAGAAAAAAGAAGTGAACATTGCATTTTGTCCAGCTCAACACTGGTAATGTTCAATGGTTTTTTTTCTTATTAATGCAATATTTTCTATTCTAGCAGTGGTCGTACTGCATTCGACACAAACAAATCTTTGTGGGGCAGTTATGCTGTCTGGGATGCTACACACAAATTTTACTTTGCTGGCGATACAGGTTATACTCATAATATTTCAATTTTTCGACAAATTGGCGAAAAATATGGCCCATTCAACTTAAGTGCTATACCGATCGGTAATTACGAACCACAATGGATAAAGCAAGCTCATCATGTGTCACCAGATGAAGCTGTTCAGATACATATTGATGTTCAATCAAAAAAATCGATTGGCATTCACTGGGGTACATGGGGATTTGGAAATGAATATTTTATGGAACCACCTGGGAAACTTTCTAAGGCAGTTAAAATCAATCAACTCGATCCGTCATCATTTATTGTAGTTAAACATGGTGAAATTTTTGATTTACCCTAGTAATACTAATTCATCATATTTAACTTTTTGTTCTTTACTGGTTGTAATGTCCAGCATTTTAACTCTTTGAGTCTCGGTGGTACATATATGTACCACCTAGTGAAAATTTCTAATTTTCAAAAATTTTCAAATATGTTTGTGGTTTTTAAGATCTAGAAGGAATATTTTTAACAAATGTTCGTAGTTAAGACATATTTGTGCGAGATTGTACAGATATCCGTATGAATAGACAATGTCGAAAAGCGTACTGCGGTATGTCTATTTGATTTCAGAAAGTTTTCTTCAAAAATCTAAATTTTGAAAAATTCGTGTTTGGATTCATTGTGTCATGATGAAAACCTAACTGTTTTATAAAATATAATGGATTCAGATTCTGACGAAACCTTATCCGATGAAAATGAAAGTTCAATTAGTTTTGATGAACTTGAAAGTAGTGGTTCCGAAGATAATGTTTCATTAATCGAAGAACTCAACCAAAGTTCAATGGATGATTGGGAATGGAAAGTTGACAACTCAAGTTTTTCTACTTCTTTCAATTATTTTGATGGACATGCATTAGGAAACAATATAATTCGACCAATAGATTCATTTTTCAAGTTTTTATCCCAAGATTTGATCAAATTAATTACTAATCAAACCAACATTTATGGCAAACAACGTTGTGTTCAAAAAGGTGAAGATGCAACAAGTTGGAAAGAAGTTGATGAAAATCTAATACATGCATTTCTCGGTATTTTATTTATCATGGGATTTCACAAGCTGCCAAGAATTCGAGATTATTGGAGTCAAGACAGAAATCTTTATACACCAGCTGTTGCCAACACAATGGCAAGAAACGACTTCCAACGACTCTTTTCGAACATTCATCTTGCTGATAATTCAAAAATGCCCTCGAAAAACTCTTCTAATTATAATAAATTGTATAAAATAAATGATTTTCTCAATATTTTGAAAAGAAATTTTCAGAAAAACTATTCACTTGGATCATGCATTTCCATAGGTGAGGCGATGATAAAGTTCAAGGGTCGATCGTCCATAAAACAGTATCAACCATTGAAACCAACTAAGAGGGGATATAAGGTATGGGTCTTGGCCGAATCGAGTACAGGATATGTGTATAACTTTGAGATTTATACCGGAAAAATACAGAACGACGTTTGTCATTAGAAGAGCATGTAGTCATGTCATTAGTAAATGGGATAGGAATGAAGAATCGTCAATTATTTTTTGATAGTTATTTTACTTCCTTACAATTACTTTACAAGCTGAGGAGAAACAAAATTTCAGCTACTGGTACAATTCGTTCCGATAGAAAACATTTTCCAACTGAATTGAAGAAAGGAGAAAAACTTGAGAGAGGCGATTATCGATATCTAACATCCAATGGAGTTTCTGTAATAAAATGGATGGACAAGAAAGAAGTTCTTATTGCATCAAACTACTTTGATCGTGCAGTTGAGGGTGAAGTTAGTCGACGAGATAAAGATGGAAGTAGGAAGCAAATTTCTTGTCCATTAGCAATTGTTCAGTATAATAAATACATGAGAGTCGTGGATTTATCTGATCAAAAAATAAAGTATTATACAATTGATCGAAAGTCAAAGAGAAACTGGATAAGAATATTTTTTCATTTCCTTAGCATGTCGTTGGTAAATTCATTTATCTATTATAAACATCTTTCTAATAGTAATATTAGTACAGTAGAATAAATGTCATCTAGTAGCACTGCACTGATAGGTAATTATTGTAGTAGAAAAAGGCTAGGAAGACCTTTGGCAATGAGTAATCAGAAGAAAGTGCGCATCGAAGAGAGCATTAGTGACGCAGAAAATCCTGAAAAACCACAATTGTTAGCTCATATGCCAGAAGTTATTTCAGCCCGTCGTAGATGTCCTTATTGTAGTACGAAAGAAAAACAAAAAACGACGGATGTGATATCTACTTTTTGTGATGTTGGTTCATGTGTGAAAATTTGTTTTTCTTTGTGTCATCAAAACTATGTGTATCAACATTGAAATGAATAAATAGATAATCATATAATCACACAGTTTTTTATTTTAACCTAACCAGAGGATGGGTGGGTGTGGGTGTGGGTGTGGGTGGGGTGTGGGTGTGCGTGTGGATGTGGGTGGGTGTGGGTGTGGATGGGTGGTGGGTGTGGAGGTGGGGGTGGGCGTGTGGGTGTAGGGTGTGGGTGTGGCTTCCTAGTGGACACGTATCGACACTCAGACCCACAACTACACCCACACCCCCACACCCACCCGCCACCCGCCACCCGCCACCCGCCACCCGCCACCCACACCCACACCCACACCCACACCAACACCCCACACCCACACCCCACACCCACACCCACACCCTATCTGAATCAAGTAAACTACGCTGTTTATTGGCAATCTGTTCAGCAATGGAAAAGTGACGCTCACTTTCAAATAACGAAAACTGATTTGGTAATTTGAGCAAGCACGTTGAGAATATCCTTCTGGATCTTCCAAAATGAAAGAGGATTGTTGTCGTAGCTGGAATCAAATTAAAGATTTTCGCAGACTTGCATTTTACGATCGAGCTTGACTGAGCAAACGCGTTGGCTTGAATTCGCAAACAGATCTTGCTTGAGTCGCTTCGAGGGAATGTGGTTTTCGGCTCACAAATGTCAGTAGGTAGTTTTTTGATGATTAAAATCATGTAATAGAAGCAGAAAATTTCACAGCGATGAACTGACAAAAGTCCGGTTCCGTTCGGTTTGGTGTTGTCCAGTCTGGTCCGGCCGGACCAGTTCCAACTCTGATGTGGGTATGCACGTAAGTAAAGAGAAGATCCATAAACACACCCACATTCTCATTCTATTTTTCTTGAGTAATCAGACTTTTATTGACATCTATCGTCTTTTTTTTTTCGAAACATAAAATTAAGAATGTTATTTTATATGATATTATTTGTTAATTCAATAAATGAAATAGAACGACTTGGCAAATCGAAGGAAGTTAATTTTAATTGATTATTTTCAATTTTATATTCAACTGATTCTGTTCAATAATTTTATTTGTTGACTTTGTTTCAAATGTTCTAATTGATCTGCATTTAATTCATCTAATTTTCCAATCTTAATCCATTCTGCGTATGTATTACTATGACTTAAATCAATTCTATAATGTTTCAGTAGAACATTTTGTAATGGAATATTTATAAAAGTAATGTTGATCGATTGAATATCTTCGTCATATGTCCAATCATCAACATGACAAAATAATAATAATAATTGAAAACTTTTATTCCCACCGTCACATGTTACGATACCAAAAATCGGTAATTGTGTTTAATTTATTTCCATAAATAATAGTTTATATTTTAATTTCCCAAATAATTTCAAATCAGATAAAATAGGTAAATGTAATTTATAGTTTGTCATAAGAGTGCGATTACCTTCAAATAATCTTTTTCCTTCCATATAAAATGACCAATGTATTATTAGTTGAATTCGACTAGATAAAGATAATATATGAAACATCATGGATGCAACAATACAAGGATAATATTCTGTATTATATATGATATAATTAGAATTATCGTAAACACCATGAGTTGTATCAACAGCAGGATCACATCCATCAATAAAGATTGGTAAATGGTTCAATTGTTCAAATTCATTATAAATCATCAAGTTATTACGAATATCATTGAGAATCTTTGAAAGACTCGATGATTGACGACTAGCTTTGTGACCATAACATCTTCAAAAACCATAATAGACACATTTATGTAAATGAAAATAAGACTTATCCTATAACTGAGAATTCAAAGTCAAATACTCTGTGTAAACATATCACTTCCTAAGAATTTTTGCAGTTCGAAACTAGGATGTGGATCTATGCGCGATTGTGGGTGCCGGTATGGGTGTGGATGTGAATGTGTGCCCTGTATTCAACTACACCCTACCCATGCCCACACCCAGCCTTTTTTAAGTTTAATTGCATATAAAACATTAATTTCTAGCGATTGACAAACATCACATATTTATTATACAGTTTTCTTAAATAAAAATTTTTTTGATGTCAAACTCTATAACTTTTACCTTCATTTTTCATACTATTTGCCTTATTAACTAATGACATTCTACTCATGGGTTCGATTAAGATAGAACTGCGATGCAGTTGCAAAAAGAGTCAATATAGGTGAGATTTTCATTTAATTGATATTTTTATTATGAATTTTAAAAAATTTTTAAAATACAAAAAAAATTTAAAAAAAAACAAATAAAAAAATTCTGAAAAAATAAAAAAAGTTAAAATCCTGAAAAATTAAATAGAAATTAAAAAAATTTTACTCGGAATACATATTCCATCTGTTATAATGGAATGAATTATGAAGCGAAGTCTCACAAAGGCTCACTTTTATACAGTCTTTCTGTGGCTAAGTTTTTGCACTAGAACGTGACCAATTACAAAGAAGAAGGAATCACTTATCATTGGTTGGTATCAGTTATAATGGGTCGCATGATGCGAGTAATGCGACGCAATTATGCTAATCTGCGTCGAAGTGATCGTAGCTTCTGATAGGGATTTTCTTATGATCACTGCGCCACAGTTACGTGCAACTACAATGAAAATTTTGCAGTTACGCGTAACTGCAACGCAATTGACAAAAAAAAGAGAGGCGACGTGGGCGTTTCATCTGTTTTTTACATTATCAGGAATGGAAAGAATCTGTTGAGCAAATTAAAACATTATTTTTTATTCTTTTAATTGCTTGTCAAAAACAAATCATGTCTTATTATCCATTTCTTTGACATTATATAATTACTAAATACAAATTGTGAGATTTATTTCATAGTAGATACGGTAAACAGTATTGTATCTTGTTGTTTTCAAATATCCATTATTCATATGTCGTTAGCATCTTCAGCAAGCGAAACAATCGCTGCAATGAAGGCAGCACAAAAATATTTATATCAATGTGGTGGCCCAATTTTAATGCTTATCGGTACGATCGGTTGCATGTTGAATTTAATTGTATTTACTCAAAAAGCTCTACGAAAAAATCCATGCTCAATCTATTTTATTGCATATAATGTGGCTAATTTTCTATACATTTATTCTTCATTATTAGCTTTAACATTGAGTGTAGGATATAGTATTGATGTTAGTATATATAACCTAATTATCTGTCGTTTACGTCTTTATACCGTTAGTTTATTTAATACTTTGAGTCCATTTTATTTAATTTTGGCTTCTGTTGATCGAATTTTTGTTACTTCATCAAATGCTCTTACACGACAACGAAGTACTCGCCGTTTTGCTTATTTATGTATTTTAATTGGAACATTATTTTGGGCATTATTTCATAGTCACGCATTAATCGCCTCGAATATTAGACAACTTGCTCCTAATGCGTTTCTTTGTTATTTTCAACAAGGTATTCATCTTGTTTTCGTTAGTTATTACGCCGTCATCAAAGAAACTTCGACACTTTTATTAATGATCATATGTGGATTGTGGTCTGTAAAGAATATTCGAAACATACAGCATGTTAGAGGCGTTACTAATCTCTCTACCAGTCGAACTACTACAGAAGGTAGCTCACATTCAGCTTCTTCAAAAGATCGACAACTTATTTTTATGTTACTTTTGGATATCATTATCTGTGCCTCATTTAGTTTTGCGTTTGCAATTTTTCTTATGTATCAACAAATAACACAAAATTATACAAAAAGTTCTGATCAAATACAAATTGAAAATATTGTTAGAAATCTATGTCTATTTAGTGCTGGTATACCATTCTGTACTAGTTGTTATGCAAATTTAATCGTATCGAAAACCTTTCGCTATGAAGCGAAGAAAGCACTTTCATGGAAACGAATTTTTTGCATCCATTGATTTTGAATTATTTATAATAGATTAACAATTATATGTTGTAATTATGTATTGTGTTTGTATAAATAATAAATAAAATTGAAAAGAATTCTAGATTGGGGTGTAGGTGTGAGTCTTATATTCGGCAACATATATATATACACCCACATCGATACCCAATAAAGTATGTTGTTATGACAGAATAATGAATTATAAACTGTCAAAAGGTGAAATCTGGTATCATATTAGAACTAGAGTGGGTGGGATGTGGCTGTGGCTGTAGCAGAGATGTCCACCGCGGCTGAAAATCTGCCGCTGCCGCGCCGCGGCCTTAGAAAAAAAAAGTTGCCGCACCGCAGCCGCGCCGCGACGGTTTATAAAAAAATGTTGCCGCGGCGCTGCCGCGCCGCGATGGCTTATAAAAAAAAACGTTGCCGCGATGAATTATAAAATAAACGTGCCGCCGCCGCGGCGGTTTACAAAAAAGTGTTTCTAATTTCACTGCTGCGACTATATTTGACCAGAGATATTGGTACTAGTCCATCAGATTCATTCAGTCTCGGGGTGTTTCATTTGTAAACCCTGAAATTCTATTAAATTCATGCAGTTTTCAATATTCCCCAAAAAAATCCTGCCGCTGCCGCGATGATTTTTAAAAAATCTACCGCTACCGCGCCGCTGCCGCGGTGATTTTTTAAAAAACCTGCCGCTGCCGCTACAGGCCATCGTGGCAGCGCCGCGATGGACATCTCTGGGCTGTAGGTCTTATATTCATCCATACCCATAGTCATCGCACACCTCATCTCCTCACCAATATCGACAATCACATTCACACCCGCACCCACATCCACGCCCGCACAACCACATCCAGACAAGACCCATACCCACACCCAACTCACACCTTTCGTTCACTAAAAAGTCCATTCAATAATAACGACGATAAAGTTTGACAATCAGAAATTTTGAAGCATCGTACTTTTTAGCTTCGTATAGTAGTCAACGAAAGTTATTGATTGACATATGAAGCAGCTCAACAACATTGATAGGAGCTTAATAATGATAGAAAAAATAATACTAAATAATGTGCAGCTAAAACAAAATATGATACCGATGAGAAAGTTTTCATAGTTACTCTTTCGTGTATTACTCGATAGTATTCAATGAACTTTGTCAGAACTATTGATTATATATCATCATTCAGTATCCAATCATAGATGTCAGACACATTCATAATAAAAGATAAGGATGTAGTAAATAGTGGACGAGGACATGGAGTTTACGTAGTTGCCTCAAGAATCATAATGATACAGCCTTAGGCGTGGTGTTGTTTATAATTGATTGCTTTAGATACGATTCGATTCTTTCAACTTAATTGGTCATGAGATAGTAAATCGCATTAGTAACAAGAAATAAATGTAAAAAATCTGATGCAACTAACTATTCTATCGTATCTCAGTCAAAGCCTGCTGAAGAAGAACGAAAAAGAAACTACAAGTCTATTAATATCCATATTTTACCATGCAATAAATAAAATTTAACAAAACGCAAAGTAACCTGTAGTTGTTATCATGATGCTTTCACTATCTATCGTTACGTTGTCCAAACAAGTAATTGCACAAGCAGCAGAAATTTATCACACAAAACTAGTATAAATTCACGTAAACAAAAAAGTCCTACTAGAAATACATTATATATTCAACATTCATTTCAACATCTCAAAAACTTTCATCAATGTCGATCAAAACTGCTCTGACTCTTGTTTCATTACCGGTAGAACTCTTCTACCGAATTCTTGATCACCTAAGTGATTTCGAAATTTTATGCTCGACGCGCAACGTTTGTACACGTTTGAATAAAATTGTCGACAGCTACCATCGATATCAGGTAAAACAAAATTGTATCTGAAAATTGAACTTTTATCATGTTCAACATATTATTCATCTATCTAAGATATCGATCTATATACTGTCTCACTAGAATAGTTTCTTTGACTAACTACCCATTGTTACATCGCACTGAATAAATTTGATGATTTGTTCAAAACTACTAATCTTTTCATTTTCAGTCGAAAACTACGATTGACCACTGATAATAATTGAATTTAAACAAAACAGTCCACTAATAATCATCCAAGAATAATGAAAATAGGTATCATACGTGGCGATGACGATAAGTTAGAGACTTCTAAGCGAGTTAATACGTCAATACCACATTTCAAAAATCATTATTCAAATCGAACTAAGGCAAACACTGGTAAAATCGATCCCTTCTAGGAACACTGTCTCAACAATGCTATTACACCACTGATACAGAGTGATATATGAGCAGCTTCTTTCCTTTGTAAATCAGCTAAAACAACACACGCAACTCTAATAATATTTAAGAAAAAAATTTTGTTTTTCTACATCAAACATTGACGAGTATTAGGGCTTATAATTTCAGATTCTTTGAGGAGACGATCCTGAAGTTCTCTATACGTCTCAAAGCTCTGCCATTTATGCCGTGGACTCCACAAGAAGTTGAAAACAATTTGCATGCAGCACAAAAATTTCTATACTAACGACAGTTTTCAGTGTTTTTTCCCCATAACAAAAAACTTCCATGTGGTGGAACCAAATCGAAGACTTCCCAGTTCAAGCCACACTTAACGATTATAGGTCCCATTACGATATCACTTTGTAAATCCTTCCATCATTTTACCTTTCTTACACTCACAAAGACACTAACCATACTGAAACTCCGTTGGAATCAAATCGGTGATGAAGAAGTACAAGACCTTTGCACATCTCTCGAGCAAAACCAAGTAATACCGTCATCTTCTTTCTTTCTATCATTCACTGTCTGTTCAAAACAGATATTAACCGTCCTGGACCTTACCAGCAATCGAATCAGTGATGAAGGAGTCCAATATCTGGCGAAAGCTCTCGAACAAAACCAAGTAATTTGCTCATCTTCTCTATCGATCATTCGTTGCATGTTCAAAACAGACACTAGTAACACTAATTGTTTGTAACAATGACATCAGTGATGAAGGAGCACAACATCTTGGCAAGGCACTCGAAAAAAATAATGTAATATACTCATCTTCTCTATTTATTCTCTATTACACGTTCAAAACAGACACTAACCACACTGGATCTTAGCTACAATCTCTTCCGTCATCAAGGAATACAACATCTTGCCAAAGCTCTCGAACAAAACAAAGTAAATTGTCCACATTCTCTATCTATCATTCGTTGCATGTTCACAATAGAGACTAGCAACGCTGAACGTCTCCTACAATGAAATTGATGATGAAGGAGTAAAACATCTTGCCGAAGCTCTCGTGCAAAATCAAGTAATTTGTCGATCTTCTCTATCTATCATTCATTTCACATTCAAAACAGACACTAACTACACTAGACCTTAGCTGTATTTCAATTGGTTACCAAGCAACACAGCATCTTGTCAAAGCTCTTGAACAGAACAAAGTAATTTACCCATCTTCTGTATGTATCATTCATTATCTATTCGAAACAGACACTAACCACACTGAACCTTGGATCGAATCGAATGGGTGATGAAGCAGTACAACTTATTGCCGGATTTCTTCAACAAAACAATGTAATATTTCCAATTTCTCTATACATCATTCATTCTATGCTCAAAATAGACACTAACGGCACTGAACTTCGGTAACAATGAAACCAGTAATTCAGGAATACAATACTTTGCAGAAGCTCTGAAACATAACAAAGTAATTTGCTCACCTTTTTTATCTATCATTCACTATCTGTTCAAAACAGACACTAATGATAATGAACCTCGGGGGCAATGCAATCGGTGATGAAGCAGCGCAACAACTTGGCAAAGCTCTTGAGCAAAACAAAGCAAATTTTACATCTTCTCTATCTATCCTTCATTGACTGCTCAAAATAGACACTAATCACATTGGACCTCAGGGAGAATTCAATCTTTGATGAGGGAGCACAACATCTTGGTAAAGCTCTCGAGCAAAATACAGTAAATTCTTCATCTTCTCTATGCATCATTCATTGTCTTATCAAAACAGACACTACTCACACTGAATCTCTATCAAAATGTAATTGGTGATCAAGGAGCACAACATCTTGCTGCAACTCTCGAACAAAACAAAGTAATTTTGCTCACTTTCTGTATCTATCATTGACTGCATATTCAAAACAGACACTAACCACATTTGACCTTAGCTACAATAGAATTAGCCATCAGGGAGCACAACATCTTGCGAAAGCTCTCGAAAAAAACAAAGTAATATTCCCATCTTGTTTATTGATCATTTACAGCATGCTCAAAACAGACACTAACTACACTGAACCTCTGTCACAATAAAATAGGTGATAAAGGAGCACAGCATCTTGGCAGAACTCTCGAACAAAACAATGTAATATCCTCATCTTCTCTATATGTAATTCATTATTTGTTCAAAATAGACTCTAACTACATTGAATCTTAGCTGGAATAAAATCAGTGATGAAGGAGCAGAATATCTGGGTATAGCTCTCGAACAAAACAAAGTAATATTTTGATTTTCCTTATTTACCATTCACTTCGTGTTCAAAATAGACATTAATTACACTGGATCTTAGCTACAATATAATCGGTCATCAAGGAGCACGCCATCTTGGTAAAGCTCTTGAACAAAATAAAGTAACATGATCACTTTCTCTATCTATAATTTATTGCATGTTCACAATAGACACTAACCACACTGAATCTTAGCTACAATAATATCAGTGATGAAGGAACAGAACATCTTGGCAAAGCTCTCGAACAAAATAAAGTAATATGATCACTTTCTCTATCGATAATCTATTGCATGTTCACAACAGACACTAACCACACTAGACCTTAGGTACAATAAAATCCGTTATCCAGGAATATACGATGTTGGCAAAGCTGTTGAACGAAACACAGTAATATCCTCATTTTCTCTATGTATAATTCATTGCCTGATCAAAATAGACACTAACCGAACTAAACCTCCGTGGCAATGAAATTGGTAATCAAGGAGCATGCTATCTTGCAAAAGCTCTTGAACAAAACAAAGTAATATCTACACTTTATCTATCTATCATCTATTGCGGGATCACAATAGACACTAACGAAAGTGAACCTCAGTGAGAATCTAATCGGTGATTTCGGAGCATATTGTCTTACCCATGGTATAAAAAGAAAGCGAGTAGAATTAGTACATGATTCGTGGGACATGGACGACTCAGAAACTGACTCTGTTGATGCTGAACATGAATATGTTGATGTGAATACGGATGTTCGTGAATGTTTGTGACTTATCTTCATCCATATTTATGATTGTTTGCGAGCGATATCCTGCAAGTGTTTTAGTTGTGCTATTTCTTGAATAACGTTATTTTGTTACCTTTTTTGTCTTTTTTGCTTTCTCATGATTAATTTTGAAACAGAATTGGGTGTGGGTGTGAATGTGATTGTCGATATTAGTGAGGAGATGAGGTGTGCGGTGACTGTGGGTGTGGATGAATATAAGACCACACCCACACTCTACTTGAATAACTAAATAGCGTAAAAGTGATTTGATTTGTTTGATGGGCGTGTTTTGACGAAGAATATCGAAGCAAGTAGAATATTCGAAAAAAAAAGATCTTTTAACGATCATTTACAGATGGGTGTCGGTGTCGGTGTGTGGGTGTGGGATGTGGGTGTGGGTGTGGGTGTGTGGGGTGTGGTTGTGGGTATGGACATAGGTTGGGTGTGGGGGTGTACGTCTAATTCTGGCTATTGTCATCTACAACTAAACATACACTCACACTCACACGAACACGCACACACATCCGTACCCACACGGACACCCACACCCACACGGACACCCACACCCACACGGACACCCACACCCACACGGACACCCACACCCACACGCCACACATCCACACCCACATCCACACCCACACCCACACGGACACCCACACCCACACGGACACCCACACCCACACGGACACCCACACCCACACCCACACCC